>VZTD01000824.1:447764-738316 GCA_013397725.1 Rhagologus leucostigma | reverse complement strand
GAGGAGAGGAGAGGAGAGGAGAGGAGAGGAGCCTCCTTCAACATTCACAACACCAATCAAACATAGTTGCTTCTGACTTCTCTGAATTACTGGCACATCTCAACCCTTCTTTTCGCCCTCCGACCACCTTATTTTAGTTTATTTTTGTCTTTCTCATCTTATAGAGTTACTTAAGTTTACAGACTGTTCTGTGCTTGTCAATATATTTATATAGAACAAAGGCAAAAAATAGTTGTGAATCTGAATGTACTGTGTTGATCTGTCCTCATTTCTTTGATTTTAATGGAACGCCAGAGCATGCAAGGGAAAAACAAGACCATAACTTCAGCCTGTATTGTCTGCCAGGTAAAACAGAGCAATCTAAATTCTTTCAAGGATGTGTTAGGGTGACATGTACCTGCTGCTCTGGAAACACGGTAACCCTGGCAAAAGCATCTGTTCAAAATCTCTTCTTGTTCCAGGAGTAACAAATGGTAGAATCTTATTAGTGCAGTGAGGTTCTGGCTGTTGAATGGCTGTTAATATGTTTACTTCATATGCAAGTAATAATGAATTAACTGTCAGTGTTAAGATAGGTTCTTTCACAAAGCTGAAATTTATTCCTTTCTGTCCTAAAAAACAAATCTGATTTTCAAAAATGCTTTTTCAACTATATGTACTGCAAAAAAACAGGTTTATGTCAAGAAAAGGAACTGGGTTTCATACTGAGGCCTTCTTTCCCTCTTACTTTACATTTGACAATTTTAAATGGATATTTGCTATCTTCTGCAGAAATATCAGTTGAAAAATGCTTTCTTAAGAGTAAAATTTCTACGTGGTATGCATCATTGTACTTCTGACTTCATTATAAGAAATGGAAAGCAAAATTTAAAAATCAAGACTATTTCAATGTTACCTTTGCCATCTTCAGAAGTCAAATACAGGAATTTCACTTGATGTAGTGTTGAATAAAATGTGACTGTTGCATAAAGCTGGCTTCAAAAGAACCGTTAGGAAACAGGAGTGCTATTGCATTTTCTAAGCCTGAAGCCATTATATAATTTACTAGCATTTTCATTAATTCTTTGCCCACATAAATTGGTTTGAGACAGCTTACTCTCCTCTCCTCTCCTTGAACAAAGCACCATCACAAAAATGTGGTTTAGAAATTTTATCCATATGTTTCTTTAGACTGGGCTTTTTTGTTTGCTTTTTTTTTCTGTTAACTAAAGGAAGCAAATCAAATATTAAAAGGATTGGAATAATTTTTACAGATTTGTCACAAAAAAAAGGAAAATGTCTTGTCATTGACTGACTGTAATCTGTAATGTGACATTTCTTAGTTTGCTAAGTTTTGGATCAAGCTTGTATATTGTAATATTGTATATTGAAGTGTTGAAATGATAGATTGTAGGAAAGAAAAAAAAAGATGAAATGTAGAAACATATTTCTTATTGAAATTTTAAACTTTGAAGGCAAATTTTATTTGGAGTTCAAATTTCATTTGTTGCATCAAATGGAAAGGCTACTGTATCCAAAAGGAAAATCTTGCACAGATCTATATAATATCTGAATTCAAATTATAGACTATCCACACATTAAATTTATTCAAAAGATATTTGAAGGTTTATGTTTTCAAATCATTGCGGGAATGCAAAACATCTCCTTACATTCAGAAATTTCACCTTCAAATCTACCACACAGTAAAGTAAGAGGAAGCATGTGATGGCAGAACTTCCATACTATTCCCCGTAATTCCTCCTGTAAGATATGGAGCCTATTTACACATCTGTTTTCTTTTCCTCAGCTCATTGAGATAAGTCATTCTCCTTTCTTCAAGGGCAGGATGAGAATGAAACGGTACATGCATACGCTGCACAGATCTTCTTCCTCTAGCAAGTTTACAAATTTTGATCCAGAAATCAACTGGATACGAAAGGTTGATTGAAGGACTTCTCTAGCTTCCAGCTGATAGTGCTTTTACAAACCATATTTTGCTTTTAAAGATGAGCTATTATTAATTTTTCTTGTTCAAGTACAATTTCTACATATTGTTTTCTAACTGTGCATTTTGTCCTGCTGCGCTAGGCCTACTGTTATGTGGTTTGCATTCCGACCTTGATCTAGATTTTCACATTTTCTAACCATAGAAATTAGGCTTAGTGTCTTGTGATGTACAGTACTATAATACATTAAAAAACCACTATCTTCCTGCAGATTTTCATTTCTGGATTAGAAGCTCAAGTACCTTTTACCCTGAAGTAAAAAAACTGCGTTTCTAAGAGATGATGCAACCCACTGATAAGGTTGAACAGAAGGGGTTGTAAACCATATGTAATGAGAAGTGTGTTTGAGGCAAACTAGATCTCTTGAATTAGGCTATTTCGTGATAGTAGGAATCAGATCCTTACATCCTTTCTTTGCTTTTGGATCAGAAGAGGATAACTTTGTTATGGCATCTGAGATCATCATATTGTCTTTAGCATCTTCCAGATCCTCAGAGAGCTCATTCCCACAGGCCCGTGTTTCCAGCTGGTTGCTAGAAACTTTCAGACAAGTGAAAGTGCATGAGGATAAAAGGTCAAACACAGTTATCACCCAGACAGCCTTTAGTCTGAAGGCACTCTCATCAGACAAGGAAATCATGAGTGAAATGACAGATTCCAATAATTATTGTGCTGGTTTAAAACCCAGCAGGAAAATTAAACCCACTCAAGCTGCCCACTTTTCCTGCTCCTTTCTGATCGTGCAAGAAGCACTAAGGAGAGATTATAAAATGGAATCAAAATTTACTGAAAAATCCCGATAAACACAATTATATTAATAAAAGAGTGTACAAAAGCAAGAGCATTTTACCTACAAAAGGATATTCACCACTGAACAAACGAAAATGCTCCCTGAAGACAGCACCGAGTGTGTTTTCCCAGACAAAGGCAAAATGGCAACTGGCTCTGCACTGGTCACATGNCCCAGACAAAGGCAAAATGGCAACTGGCTCTGCACTGGCCACATGGTATATGGGAAAAGAAAGGCAATGTATGTCAGGAAGGCTCACAGCTTAGCTTTCCCCCCACCCCAGCCCAAAAACAATGGAAAAACAAGGACAAGACAAAACAAGGTGGGACATGAAAGGGCTCTGAAACAGGTGAGGGGAACTTTTCTATGGGTCTGAGTTTGCAGGAGCGGGACTGGAGCTCTCGATGGTGCTGGTGGTGGCAGTGGCGGATTCCTGCTCCACATGGCTTGGCTGGGCTCACTCTGTGCCACCGCTGCTCTCTCTCTTTTGTNGCTAAGTTTTGGATCAAGCTTGTATATTGTAATATTGTATATTGAAGTGTTGAAATGAGAGATTGTAGGAAAGAAGAAAAAAAGATGAAATGTAGAAACATATTTCTTATTGAAATTTTAAACTTTGAAGGCAAATTTTATTTGGAGTTCAAATTTCATTTGTTGCATCAAATGGAAAGGCTACTGTATCCAAAAGGAAAATCTTGCACAGATCTATATAATATCTGAATTCAAATTATAGACTATCCACACATTAAATTTATTCAAAAGATATTTGAAGGTTTATGTTTTCAAATCATTGCGGGAATGCAAAACATCTCCTTACATTCAGAAATTTCACCTTCAAATCTACCACACAGTAAAGTAAGAGGAAGCATGTGATGGCAGAACTTCCATACTATTCCCCATAATTCCTCCTGTAAGATATGGAGCCTATTTACAGATCTGTTTTCTTTTCCTCAGCTCATTGAGATAAGTCATTCTCCTTTCTTCAAGGGCAGGATGAGAATGAAAGGGTACATGCATACGCTGCACAGATCTTCTTCCTCTAGCAAGTTTACAAATTTTGATCCAGAAATCAACTGGATACGAAAGGTTGATTGAAGGACTTCTCTAGCTTCCAGCTGATAGTGCTTTTACAAACCATATTTTGCTTTTAAAGATGAGCTATTATTAATTTTTCTTGTTCAAGTACAATTTCTACATATTGTTTTCTAACTGTGCATTTTGTCCTGCTGCGCTAGGCCTACTGTTATGTGGTTTGCATTCCGACCTTGATCTAGATTTTCACATTTTCTAACCATAGAAATTAGGCTTAGTGTCTTGTGATGTACAGTACTATAATACATTAAAAAACCACTATCTTCCTGCAGATTTTCACTTCTGGATTAGAAGCTCAAGTACCTTTTACCCTGAAGTAAAAAAACTGCGTTTCTAAGAGATGATGCAACCCACTGATAAGGTTGAACAGAAGGGGTTGTAAACCATATGTAATGAGAAGTGTGTTTGAGGCAAACTAGATCTCTTGAATTAGGCTATTTCGTGATAGTAGGAATCAGATCCTTGCATCCTTTCTTTGCTTTTGGATCAGAAGAGGATAACTTTGTTATGGCATCTGAGATCATCATATTGTCTTTAGCATCTTCCAGATCCTCAGAGAGCTCATTCCCACAGGCCCGTGTTTCCAGCTGGTTGCTAGAAACTTTCAGACAAGTGAAAGTGCATGAGGATAAAAGGTCAAACACAGTTATCACCCAGACAGCCTTTAGTCTGAAGGCACTCTCATCAGACAAGGAAATCATGAGTGAAATGACAGATTCCAATAATTATTGTGCTGGTTTAAAACCCAGCAGGAAAATTAAACCCACTCAAGCTGCCCACTTTTCCTGCTCCTTTCTGATCGTGCAAGAAGCACTAAGGAGAGATTATAAAATGGAATCAAAATTTACTGAAAAATCCCGATAAACACAATAATATTAATAAAAGAGTGTACAAAAGCAAGAGCATTTTACCTACAAAAGGATATTCACCACTGAACAAACGAAAATGCTCCCTGAAGACAGCACCGAGTGTGTTTTCCCAGACAAAGGCAAAATGGCAACTGGCTCTGCACTGGCCACATGGTATATGGGAAAAGAAAGGCAATGTATGTCAGGAAGGCTCACAGCTTAGCTTTCCCCCCACCCCAGCCCAAAAACAATGGAAAAACAAGGACAAGACAAAACAAGGTGGGACATGAAAGGGCTCTGAAACAGGTGAGGGGAACTTTTCTATGGGTCTGAGTTTGCAGGAGCGGGACTGGAGCTCTCGATGGTGCTGGTGGTGGCAGTGGCGGATTCCTGCTCCACATGGCTTGGCTGGGCTCACTCTGTGCCACCGCTGCTCTCTCTCTTTTGTTTTTCACAGAGCAACATCCCAGGCTTGCCAGCACTGTCTTTCAGCACCTACCCACAAAAACTGCAGCTCAGAGGAATTGGAAAAGGAACCACTAGTAGCAGAAAGGGGCTTGGCTCTGACCCGATGCCTGCACACACCCTGCCTTGAGCCAGAAAAAAGATGGAGACCCTTCCATTTCTGGCATCGGCTTCCTTCTGCTGAAACCACGCCACGGCCATGGTGTAGGTGGTATAGAATTAAACAGTGCTAATAACTCCAGCTTTTTCCTCTGTAACCATGACAGTACATAAAAAAATGTATAAAATTTTATTCTATATAAATGTAATCAGCATTATCATTGACAAAGCTATGGTATTTCTTATACCATATTTTAAAACCATTATTTATCTTGTTAATATTTATTGCATCTGACAAGAAGTAGGGATGAAGTCAACTGTGTTTCTTTAATTCTTCTGTACTGAGGGAGAAATATTATTCAAAGATTATTTTTATATGTCCATATATGTCAGATATGTCCGAGCTTCCCGGTGCCGCAATGTATAGTACAGTACCACACATAAACACCAGCTGAGCCCTTGGAAGCTATCAAATTAAAACAGCAGGGCTGTAGCATTTAACAGAGCTAATATCTCTGCGTGGTGCGAGGTGGTGGAACAGATTAAGTATGTCTGACAGTGCTGTGAAGTGCAGCTACGTCTCGTGTAATGTGATACTGGTTCCAGTGAGAGTCATCATTTAGATAGGTGTTAGTTTCAGGCTCTAGTCCCTGTAACTGCCACTTTGGTCAACTGGCTTGAAATTTTTCTTTCATCAAGCAATAAAATAACAACAATTTGCAATCTAAAATGAATTTTGTGGAGCTATAGTGTTGTTTTGAAGTATTTTTTCAAAGAAAAAATCTGGAAATTGGGGTTTTTTTACCTGAATTTAAAACTTATAGAATTCTTGGTATTATAAAACAAATACCTCAACTTAAACTTTGGAAGCTATTTCTCCAGAAAACTTAGCTCTGAAAATGGAATTATACTTTGCAGCCCTTCTCTAAAATTCTGACTTTCATGCTGTACACATTATTATCTCTAATAATTTGCAGTCATTTTCCTGCCTTAGGAAAACAGGAATTTGTCTTGGGGACAGATTTAATAATTGAATACTTTTCATAGTTTGGAGCTCCACTTTATTTGTATAGAGAAAAAAATAACTCATCTTAGGTATTGCTATTGAGCTTTTTGAATACATTTAATAGAATGTATCAGGGCAATAGGCCTTCTGAGGTTCTTATTTCTGGTAGTTTACATTTACATTTCTGCATGGCAGTTTAGAACCAGCATTTGGTTGGCCTTAATAGTAGGAGAAGTTGTGAAAGTTTTACACTGATACTTATTCACAAGCACACCAACTTCTTGTCTCCACTAGTAAGAAAACTTAAGCTGATTTCTTTATAAAACTACAATATGAGAATTCTTTTAAAGTTGAATGAATGCTTAATTTTATTCTTTGTGAGTTCTTGATCAAACTCAGTTCAAGAGGCCTTCTAACGACTAATATTAAGACAAAGAGAATTTTTAGAGGTAAAATGGGCTTAATGCTTTCTGCTAATGGCTTAATTCATGAAGCTAAGAAAATGTCATAACATAGTTAATCATATATAGGGAGATAAAATTGTATATTTAGAATTCATATTTATATTTTTTAAGAATATTTGGGGGTATCTGATCCAGTTATTAAACTACATTTAATTGTGTCAAGAAAGCCTATGCATGTTAGCACTCATCTTATGAACTATCTCCAGCCTGAAGGCCTAGTGCATGTCTTATTTCGGCCTATCCAGTCAGAAATATCTAATCCCTTTAATGATCATACAAAGAGAAAAAAAAAAAGTTACTGACTTTTGAAGGTCAGCTGGTCCAATGTCCTCTTCCAAGAATGGTTATCTTCAGTATTAGACAGTTCCTCAAGTTTTGGATACTGCCACAGATGGAGAATCTCTGAACAGTTTCTTCTGATACTTCTTAACTCTAAAAGTTTTGTTGATTTTTTTGTTTGGTTTTTTCTCCTTAATACTCTCTCTCGACTTTCTGCTGGGCTCCTTTTAGGAGGAGACCCGAGGAGTAGCAAGATGCAGGTGCTCCACCATGGAGCCAAGGAACTGGGGGCCAAGGGCCACTCTGGGGTACTTAAAGAAGGAAATGTCTGTGAAAGTTTTTGAAAGAAGTCTTTTATGACAGTCATGTACAAATAATGGCCTCCTAGTCAAATTTCTGTCCTGTTTTTTAAGGATATTTTTATAAGTAAAGTAATTCACAGTGGTTGTGCATGGTCCTAAGGAAAATTTTGTCATTGCTTCCAGCTGCACTAGAAGTTTCCCCTCATCAGAAGTCTCTCATTAGAAAAAAAAAAGTTAAAAAAAATACATAGAACCCAAAAGAAATAAAATGTTATTTAATGGCTTTATGAGTACTCTTACTTTAAGTGCCATATACTCTTCATAGGTTGCTTTCTTCCCCATGGAAAATGCTTTCACCAGTTTCTATTTGTGTCCACAGAGCTGCTGATCTCATCTTTTTCTTTAAGTCCATAGGAAATTTACGTATCCTCCATGTCTCACAACAGAGAAGTTAAGAATAGGTATTAGTTTCTCTATATCACTCGTATTTTTACATTATAAAAAGAATATTCACAATCTTGAAATGTCCAAATAGGATGAGCATGTGATCAGTCAAATGTAACCCTCACTCAACCCCTCCAAACTGTTTGTCATCACTTGCAATGCCTCTTCTAAAATTTATAATATAAGCTTTTTCAGACAGGGATCTTGATTTATGTCTTCGGCAGAGTCTCTAGTGCCCTTTGTGTGCTTACTGTAATAATAGGGTGATAAATGATTTACACTGTTTTCTGTGTCTTTACATTCTGATTCATAAATCAATTGTTAGATGTGCTTTAATCACCCTCATGCTTTTTGTTTATTCTGACTGAAATCTCTTGGATTTCCTTCAGCAGTTTTTGCCTGGAATCTTTCCAAGTGTCTGAACTAAGATTTTCCACAAACATTGAACACATGGCAACAGCAATCAAATATGTATTGGGAGCTTCATCCAGAACACGCTGCAGGAGTTTTGCCTTAAGTATGATCAGTGATAGCACATTCTGAAAGGAGCTGGGGTGTGTGCCTGGAAAACGTTTAATCTTTCGAACAGCAGGGTCCAATCGTAAAACCTATGCTCTACTGCAACTATGAAAGCTGCAGCTGACAGCTTGTCCTGTTGTCATTTGCAAGATACATTAGCTTTCTCCTGTAAAATATTAAGACATTTATCAATTTTATGATCAATAAGCCGTACATTTATAGTACTTAGATGTTTCAAAAAACATTTCATGAAATGATGAATTGTTGCTCTAAATGCAGCAAGTGTATAATAACCTTAAATTCCATACCTTTTCATCCATGTATTGGTACATTCTTTTATTCCAACAGCTACAACACAGCAAGACAATCAACAAAAAATGGGCTCTTTCCCAGTAAAACAGAAAAAGGGGTTTAAAAATAAAAGTTAGCAAACTGTCAGTTTTGCTAATAGAATGAAATGCATTTGTTACTATCTATTTGGAACATTTAAATATCATGTAGCTCTTTCAGTTGTCCTCTGCAAAAAGCATAGTTTTCACCCATAAATGTGAAATTACTCCTGTCCTGCTACTATTGATAAAAACTGATATTGACCTGGGAAAGCCATGGGGTTTAATCCATTCCCTGTGAATTATAAAAAACATTTGTGGTAAATGCAATTTTCCAGTGCAACTTATCTCCCTGATGTATGTTTTTATAGCACAAGCATTTTGGCCACTTACCACCTCTTCTCGGCATGTCTTGACCCCTATTTCCATCTTGACCACCACAGATGTTCTAATGAGAGCTGTAGGATAAACATGGCCTCAAATCCTTCCCTTTCCAGCATTTCTAGCAATTCTTAGCACTACCAGTAGAAGTGCAAATTCATCAACATTAACTTCACTGATGGTAACATAGTTGTAGGAGTCAATCTGAATCCAGAATTTTAATGATTCGTATCCATTAACGTGTTTTGGGGTTTCAAATACTTTCAGCAGTTCACTATTCATCAATTGTGAAATTTGTTATGTGCAGAGATTCACAGTAATGTTAACCAAGCTAAAAAGACCTCTTAAATCTTCTGCGTGCTCACAAGCCATGTGCTTTGACACAGAATAAAATCATGCTTTTTGAACATGACTTTTTAACAATGAAGGAAAGTCAAAGTGACTATCGTTTATTGTAGGCAACTGTTAAAACTTCTTGAAAAAAGGGATATGAAATCTTTGAAATTCAATTCACTTGGTGGGATAAAGATTCCACTTCCGATAAGGGTAATATCATCCTGCAACACAGAGAGTTACCTTTCTCTGTAAACGAGCGCCACCTCTTCATGTTGTCTGCTACCTTTCTCTGATCAGCTGTTATACCAGATGACAGCTCTAACAATATTTGCTTTGCTTCCCAAAAACATTTTTTTTGCATGTGCCAGGTGACTTTCACTAAATGAAAGTGAATACACAGTCTTTCATGAACTTATCTGAAAAGATCCTTGAAAAGTACAGTGTGTTGGTTCCTTATCAATAGATAGTATAGAGTAATATGTTTTGGATTGGTGTTCAAATAAATGGATATTTTTGTTATTGCTGAGGAATTCTTACACAGAGTCAAGGTCTTTTCTGCTTCTCACCCCACCAATGAGAAGGTTGGGGATGCACAAGATATTGGGAGAGGACACATCCTGAACAGCTGATCCCAACTGATCCAAGAGATAATCCATACTATATGGCATCACACTCAGCATATAAAGCTGGGGGAAGATGTGAGATGGGAGGACATTCAGAGTGGAGGCTGTCTTGCCAAGTCACCATTACAAGATGGAGCACTCCTTTCCTGGGGATGGCTGAACACCTGACTGCCCATGGGAAGTGGTAATTAATTCCTTGTTTTGCTTTATTTGTGTGTATGTATTTTGCTTTAGCTATTAAACTCTTTTAGTCTCAGCTCATGAGTTTTCTCCCACTGACTCTTTCAATTCTCTTCCCATTGGGTGAAGTGAGTGAGCAGCTCCATGGGGCTGAGTTTCTGGCTGGGGTTAAACAACAATTTAGAGTCACAGAAAGATGTCATTGATGTAACTCTTTTGTGTTCTTGCTAGACATGCAGTACAACTTAATTTCTTTCCAGAGGACGTTTCTTTGTTTATTATTGATGCTTTTATCTATCACTGATTTTAAGTTTTCTATTTTCTATTATACTTTCACCTTATTTCTCCATTATCTTTCAACTTTCACTTCTTTTGTGTTTTCTCCTGTGTTTTCAATGGGAAACTGGATTCCACTGGATTTGAGGGAGACGTGCAACAGCCAAGAAAGAAATTCATCTCAAAGTAATCCCTGGATTTACTCTGTTGGTTTCTCTTCATTCCAGAGTGGCAGTCATTTACTGCTAGCCTAATAAAGCAGCAATTTTTTGCAGCTCAGAGCTGTCTCAGTTATTTTGTTCAAGGCCTTTTGCAGACTATTTTTTTGAATGGAATGAATGGACAAGGACACCTATTTATGCTTATTTACCTGTACTCTGCATGTGCGTAAGAGTAGAATAAAATTAATTTCACTTGAAAATTCTATCTATATACATAAAATTTAAAATAAAAAATATTTAAGAAAATCAATTTATTTCCATCTCTTTGCTGCTTTTCCTTTGTAGAAGTATGAGGCAACCAGGTATTCAGAACAGCACGATATAACCTGCATTTTATCACTTGGACTACATGATAGCTGCTTAAACTGTTGAGAAACATTGCTATTACATAAAGGGAGATTGCAAAAAGAAAAAGCATTTATTTAAAATCTAAAAAAATTTTTTGCTGAAGTACAGTGTAAATGCTTCCAACATTTCACTGAAGATGGCAAATCATTCAGTGTCATGTTCTGTGATAAACCGCAAGTTCTATGAGCTGTCTGATAGCAAACTATATATTTGTTTTAGATGACAGCATCAACACAGAGTTTCTTTAATCTCCACTGAAGTGAGTTTCCTCCTTCAGGTTTTCTGGAACTGATGACCTGTTTAAGAAGGTCAGTTTTAGGATTATGTTCCTCTATTATGATTTGGATAGCGTCTGTGTTGTGTAGTCTTTAAGAGTTTTCCCTAAGGTGCAGAATCTGGCTCAGTCACAACTAAAGGCCAATTTCTTATATCACGTATACCAGCAAAATTTCCAGCCTTTTTGTTTTTTTGGTGGTTTTTTTTAATTCTTAATAGCCTATTCTTTCCATAGACACTCTATCTATATGTCTAACATAGAGAAGTATGTGATGTTTTACTAAATCAAAATGAAATATGAGTGCTGGGGTAATTCATTAATCTTGTCAAGTTAGGACATGCTTGTCAATGAATGTGTCAGCTTATTCTCCTGTCTGATGGCCTTACCACGTCAGAAACTGTTAACAGTCCACACATGTAGAGAAACACACATGCACACATTAGCTTAAGATAAATTTCTAAAACTGCAAGAGGAAAAACCATGCTTTAAAGAGAAGACAGAAGGTGAAGGATTCAGCTTTTATTATCATATGTAAGGAAAAAAGCATTTCTTCTTAATTACCAAACTTGCTAAAGCTCAGGTGAAAGTGAGTCAAAGAAAATTAATGCAATTCTGCATTTTTTTTAGCTTTCTCAGTGAGTCACCATCCAGGAAGCAATCTTGGTAACAAAATAAACAAGTCATCACATGTGGTATAACAATATAGTATGCCTAAATATCAAATCAGCTTTTAATGGGCAAACAAGTAATTATACACCTGCAGTATTTCCAAATGGTACAACTCACTAAGCCATAGCTTTTGCGTCTGCTGTCCCACTGATATCTGCAGTAAATTCACTAAAATTATACTTTTTAAGGATTTCACTCTGAATTTAAAGATTTTCACTCTGGATGGAAGCAGAGAGTGCAGTTGAAAGTCCTATCACCTTCATGGCACTAACATTTACAGAGGTACCTAAGGAACAAGACCAAAGACCACATCCAGCTGAAAACCTTTTCTTTCTCTTTTACAGGATTCATTCTCAACATTAAAATTTCTTCTGTCTGTCTCGCAGTGCAAATAGGACCAGTAAAGGTAAACTGGGAGAACACAACTGGAGCAATTGGAAACATGAGATTGCCGCTTCTGCCTGTGATGGAGTAAGACCACGACAGAAGTATCTCATGGGTTTCTTTATTTTTGTCATATTACTGACCACTGAGACCTGCTGATTTGCATCTTGGCAATAATGAGAATTATTAATCTGTAATGAGGTCCTAAATGAAATGCTGCTGTGATGAGGTGAAATATATACTTATTTGCGTGATTTAATAATGTGTAATAGCATATGTAGAACTGAAAATTACTGTTTGTGATATCCCTTTTTTTTCACAGAAGACTTCTAGAAGTATTCTGCATCAAATATTCCTTAATTCCCACTTACACAGTAGTGGATCTCAGCCAGAATTCACAATGATTAGTTTTCTCTGTTTCATGTCTAAGCTTATTACTCCCAGTCTAAACAAGCTTGTTGATACATAAAGATTTCAGTTGGAATAGTCTGATTTCCAAGCAGAAGCTGGACAAACATTAGATATCTTCAAGTTAAGCATGCAATCCAAAATACATGCTTCCTCTATAGTCTTCTATAAATTCCTTTACAATTCCATTACGAATTCTACTGCTGTATAAAGAAGAATAGTAACAGAAACCCATGCAGCCAGCCATAAAAAGTGTTCTGACAGGAGCAGAGCTGTTCAAGGCTGACAGTTAAGCTGTCATAATGTGACCCATTACATTGCAAACCAGGAAGAAGAAGAAGGTGAGCTGAATTACCAAAAACATTAATAAAGGTGGCCATAATCTTTAATCAGAACCAGAAGAAAGAAGAGGTCAGCCTTTAGGAAAGCAGACTGAATTTTCTGTGAAAAGCACTTTTTTTTCTTTGAAAGACAGGAAGCTTTCAGTTTCCTGCTTTTAACTGTGTTATATCAACAAAATAATTGAAAGTCCCATGAAATTTACCTTGAGTGATTCTTAATCACTTTGAAAGGAGTGAAATAACAGTAATTCCAAAAGTAGATCTTGCCAAGTAAATGACTCTACTTGTTGTCCATTGAAATCATGCATAAAAGAACTCTTTTAATCAAATGGTCTTATAACATGCTATAAATGTTGCCATCAAACTTTTCGATGTAGGGGGTAGGTTTCAGTTAATTGCATTGATACCACTCTTCTTATACGTGCAAATCAGTAAAGTAGAGCATAGAAGTTACACTGGACAAAGAGCCACAAACCACATTACTAACAGATTGAGCAATCAAAAATCTTAGGAAGCCCAAACTGTTTAATCCTAGGCCTAGGCATTATAATTTATAATTTCCTTATTATTTAATACTATTCTACCCCTACACAGTATTACTCTCTGTGTTTTTTCTTTAGGTCTTGAAATTAGTATTTTATAATGCATTGAAAATAATGAGTCTAGGTGGGAAAAATGATTCACCAATAAATTTAATGGTCTCCTCCTCTTCTGTTTTATTCTTTTGTTTCTCTAGTTTAAAAAAAAATTAAAAATATAAAAAATTAAATAAATGAAAAAACAGAAAACAGCATTTTGAAAACAGAAAACAATTAGCAGCCTCAGACACGCATATTTATTGAAGCTTTAGAGCTCTGATTCTATCAGTTAAGGACCCATTTTTATTGAGGCAAAACACCCACAGAGATCAGTGACAGCCTTTTGTGTTGCGTCAGTTCATTGTTTCCTGTGCTTATTCAGTTGGGCCATGACCCAGCAATTGGATCAGTAGTGTCCACATGGGCTGGATGGCAGGATCAAAGCCCAGGCGTTTTATCCCTGTTTTGTGTGAATTTATACAGCAACAGCAAGAAGAGAGATGTTCTTGCAGAAATTTAAAAAAAAAGAAAAGTCTGGATTCTAGGTCAGGCTGGGAGCTGTAAATTTTGCTTAATTTGTCTTTTGAAATTTTTTATATTTCAGATATGTATCCCAGTTATTACAGCATAGAAGAATGAAGTTGATGAATCACACATTTCTTAAAAATTGATCAATGCAAACAAAAACTTTCGATTGTTGTTACAGACAGAATCGTACATAAAAGCTCTAAAAACAGTAGAAGGAAAATAAATAGAAACATTTGAAACAACTTGGCAGATAAGACATTCAGGATAAGCAGCTATAAGACTGCTAGTCCTTGGCTGTTCCTGAAGAAGGCAACTAGGAGAGAAACTAGTAAAGGTTTCTTTACCTCAGTAACAGTGAAATAATTCAGTCATACTTTGATGCAAAACCCTAACGGACAAAGTCTGGTACACATTTTTATGTTTGTGTGTACTGCAGAATCAGACTTTATTGAAGACAGATAAATAATGCTCAGTATTTTGAGTTCACTTTGCAATGCGGAATTGAGATAGTGTAGGGAAAAGAGGAAAATATATACTCACCACCCTGGGGGTAAATAATGTTTATTATCAAAAAAAAACCCCAAGCAATTGTAGTTTATCAGCTACTCACGACATACTTTTCAACCCAAATTTTAGCCACATAATTCAGGCAAGTTTTAAGCATAGTTGATTAAATTGCTTTAAGCTGCCAATGCAGAAAATTAGGTGTCCCAAAGCGTATTTCAGCTTATTTAAGGTCTGCCACGACATCTTCAAGTTCTATAGAGGAAACCTAGAGAAGTGACCAGATTTCTAGGTTATGTGATCTATCTATAGTTAAACAATCTAATATTTAACTGAGATTAACCTGGATGAAGACTTCAGAATTAAAAATTTTCCAGATTAGATATATATTGCTTTGTTTAGGATGCGGTAAAAGTATGAGAAAGTAGAGGATGATCAGAACTGAGAAAATATGGTGTTTTAATACACATAAAAGAAATAATACTGAGAAAACACAGCATTTTTTATTTCAAGATTTTGAAAGTGAAACATTAATGTTTACATAAAATCAAAATTCTAGTTTTCAAATCAAACAAAATAAGTTTTAAATTTTTTCCAGTTTTTGTATTTTTGCAACTAAATAAAATATTTCAAAAAATAACTCATTTTTTTCCAAAAGTACTTGAGAAGCTGAGAATTTTTTTTTTAATTTTCTTCTTTATTGACAGCCTTTGGAAGGAAACACTTCTATATTATTGTGGTTAAATTTTTGATGGTGTTAGAATAAAGAGTTACTTTTACAGGACTACTCGATAGCTTCAGAAGAAATGAAAGAGCTTTTTTCCCCTATCCTACTCATCCATAGAGAGTCACAGAATATTCTGAGTTGGAAGAGAACCACAAGAATCATCAGGTCCCACTCAAATGAATGACCCATACAGGAATTAAGCCCACAGCCTTGTTGCTATTAAGTTGTTGTTGCTCAAGTACCTTTTACCCTGAAGTAAAAAAACACTGCGTTTCTAAGAGATTATGCGACCCACTGATAAAGCTGAACAGAAGGGGTTGTAAACCATACGTAATGAGAAGTGTGTTTGAGGCAAACTAGATCTCTTGAATTAGGCTATTTCGTGATAGTAGGAATCAGATCCTTACATCCTTTCTTTGCTTTTGGATCAGAAGAGGGTAACTTTCTGTCATGGTTTAGCATAGCTTGGTTTTAGTTGAGGAGAAATCCACCGGCCACAGAAGTGATTTTTTTTTCAAGGGGTTGCTGACAGCTTTCTCCAGACCTGACAAAACCAATCAGCTGGCTAGTTTGAATATTGACAACTCTGTTAAGCCACTTAACAAAGCTAGACACGCCTCTGTGAATTCACATTTTAAGAATGAACAAACCCCGGGAAGCTCTCTTGCTTCTGGCTTTTGGACAGGTAACTGGGGGTTCTGCTCAGCCTGGCAGGGCCCTGCAGTGCGGCTCGGCTAAAATCTCAGCAGCTTCTGCTCCGTTAGAGCAGCCCCCCACCAGTGCGGCCACTGAAATGAAATTCTACACCGAGATGAGCTCCGGCCACGCCCGGCAGAGATCACATGACAAACAGCAAGAGACAAATTCCAGATGCAAGGCCCAGGTAAGATTAACTCTTTCAGTGCTGTAAAATTCCCCAGAACAGATGAAACCTGCAGACATCAATCCTCTCCTGAGTCAAAGGAAAGGCAAAGGTGAAGGCATGTGAAGAAAACACCATAGAGACACCAAAGTCAGTGAAGAAGGAAGAGCTGAAGCCCAGAGAGAGGAGAAAGAGGAGATGTTTCAAACCTAGAAGCTGAAATTCTTTTGTAAAGCTATGGTGATGAACTATGATACA
The DNA here is from genome assembly GCA_013397725.1 of Rhagologus leucostigma. Taxonomy (NCBI): domain Eukaryota; kingdom Metazoa; phylum Chordata; class Aves; order Passeriformes; genus Rhagologus; species Rhagologus leucostigma. Next base: position 721,793 of record VZTD01000824.1, on the reverse strand, counting down.
TCAGAGTAACCCTGTAATTCATGAAAAGCACTGGGGGTTGGAGCATTCAAATCGCAACCATGAGCAAATGTACCTGTGTTGAAACAAGCAAATGTGGAAGTAGCTGTGATCTAATGAGAAGCTTGAACAGAGAGAGATTAGTGATGAAGACCCTTGCCCCCAGGGAAGAAGAAGACCTCTGTTCCCAGAGATGAAGATGATCCCAGAGATAGATGAAGAGAACCTTTGCTTCTGAAGAGCTCATCCTTAAAATGGTACCCCATTAGCTAAAGATTGAACCCTCGAAAATGGTTGTGGGGAAAGCTGTAAGTCAAGGCAAGGGACTTTCACATGACAAGTGGCTGTTTCGCTGTGACACTGAAGCCACAAGAGAACTGTTTCTTGTGGAGAAGTCCCCATGGCCTGGGAAGAGAGACTCCTCTCCCTAAGTGAACTAAAGAAAGACTAGTATAGAGGTGGTAAACTGACTGGAAAAAATCCCAAGTTTTGTCTCTTTACATTGTCAGTGGGAAAAGAAAGAAGAGGTGGGGGGGAGGAGAAGTGGTTTGAAGGTTTATTCTGACTCCTATTTTTTTCTTTTAGTTCTATTAATAAAGCTTTCTTTATATTCTCTAAAGTTTTGGGCCTGCTTTGCTTTCTCCTAATTCTTATCTCACAGAAGGAAAATAAGTAAGTAATAGATGCGAACTGAAAACCACTACTACTCAGCTTTCTGAGTTAACTATATACAATAAAGATTAATACTAACAAAGAATATTATTTGTCCATGCACAAGCCGCGGTCTTCTTTATTAATATTAGTATATGAGACTATGTGAAAGAAACCCCTAGGTGAGCACATTTCAATGATTTACTTAAACAAGACAGAAATTAAACTGGGCTGTCATAAACACTTCCTCTGAAATCACAATCTTTGAACTACTTGTGGAAAAGCTCAAAAACACTCCAAATTGCCAACAGAGGATAGAGTTATTGGAAATAGTGTAAGAAGAGTAGTTTATCATCCCTAAAATGCTGATAAGAACCTGGGAAATGAAAAGATAAATCTTTTGCATCTTGGATCTCCCTCTCATACTGCCCTTGAGGTGTGAACTTTTCAACTCCATCTAAGATGTCACCAGTCAACACCCCAACTTTTTATTTTGCTTTCTCATCAAGTTGCCACCATTTGCCACCATTTGCCACCATTTCATCATTTCACATGACGACATTGTTTTACGAGACAGTACTTTTTCCACGCCTTCTTTCTGCATCCTGCATCATGGTAGAATCCCTCTAGTCTTTTTTTTTTTCCAAAAGTTGCCATTGTTTCTAGCTTAGTCTCACCTAAAAACGTGTTATCCATACTTTGGAAAAACACCCCTGGGTGTTGATACAAAAGAGCTATTTAAATGATTAATTGATGTGTTGAATTTTACAGATTACAAAAATTCATCATGTGATCAGAGCATGAAGTTTTTTTCATCAAGAGGGTATGCAGTCATCATTCAAAAGTATAGGTAATTTAGGAAGATGCAGTAGCTACCTGAAGTGATATATTAAATCTTAACTCAATGCCCAGTATTTAATCAGATCTTTCTGAAACTGCCAAGTAAATCTGTTAAAGAGTAATCTGTAGACATTAGTTAGACAAAGAAGTTGTGAAGCTGACAATGCTAAAACATGCTGTAGAAAGATTGACTCTTCACTGGTTTTCTGTATCTTAGAGAATCAGTTATTTTGTCAAAAATCAGTGTAAAATGGAAGCAGTCAGACACTATCTGCTTACAGAGGGCTTGTGTTATTGCCCAAAACCCCTCTTATTACTGGCAGTGAATTCTTGATCAGGTCTTCACGTTACTACCAGTACCTTATACCGTCTTTGCCAAGATTTAAATTATTGTACAGTATAGTAGAGAGCTGGGTTGAGTAAGGCAAAATCCTTAGCTGAGCGATCAAAATCTCATTGACATAGACAGTAGTGCTAGAGGAAAAGAGAGAAAGAACTACATCCTCAGGTTGAAAATTTACCAAAAATCCAGTATATGTGTCTAAAAAAAATAGTAAATTTTAGTGCTCACGATTTTAGCTGTCTTTTAGTGCTGACACCTTTAGCAGATGGCCTGAAGCATACTCTTGTTGCACTAACACAGCTAAGGAGGTGGTGAAAATTTTGCTTAATCGTATAATACCAAGGTTTGGGGTTTCTTTGGGTGTGTCATCAGACAGGGGACCACATTTTGTTGCAAATGGGATTCAGTAAGTTAGTCGGATTTTGGGAATTGCTTGGGATCTGCATATACCTTAAAGACCCCAAGCAAGTGCTAAAGCTGAACGTATGAATGGAACCCTCAAAACACAAATTAGTAATATTTGTCAAGAGACATGCATGACATAGGTTCAGGCCTTGCCTATAGCTTTACTGAGAATTGAAATACAACCGAGGTGGAGGGATAACATCAGTCCTTAGGAAGTATTGTATGGTAGGCGATATCAAATTCCACATGTTCCAGGTGAAATTCATAAGAGGGGGAATCTTGATTTACAGAGATATCTAATGGCTTTAGGTTCCACTTTGCAGAAGCTCCAGAATTACATCATGTTATCCAGACCCATAGGACTGGACACACCTGCACATCCCTTCCAGCCTGGAGACTGAGTCTATGTTAAGTGGTGGGACAGTGATCCTCTACAGGCCAAGTAGAGAGGACCAATCCAGATTTTGTTGACCACCCTCACCGCAGTCAAAGTCGCTGGCAAAGGACCCAGGATTTACTACTCCAGAGTTAAGAAGGCTTCTGCTCCTGAAACAACTGAGAAAACAGAGACTGATACAAGCAAAGATGATGTAGTTTAAATTATTTTTTTCCTGTGCTTATTGTTTACACAGTTGGTAACCCTGACTCAGGTTTGAAACTGGGATTTGCATATGATTCTAGTCCAAAGTGTATCCAAAGACATTCATTTGGATACAGAACTAACAACTGAGTATAGATCAAAGTGGAAAGATCAGGAAAATCTGTTTACAATTTGAGAACTAACTCAGATCTTACATTAGATAGCACTAAAAGATAACACACTAAGTTCTCACCATATCTTCCATACCCTGATTTCATGGTTACCAAACTGGCCCTGGATCAAAGAATTGTTCACAATAATTGTATTTATAATTTTTGTTTATATACTATTGTTAGATGTATGCTGTTGTTAGACACATATTACTAGTAGATATTTATAATATTTAGAATAGAGTCTCAACAAGGTAGAGGCCTTGTCAAGCCTCTAAAGGGGGGGAATGATGCCTTAGGTGTTAGCTTTTATATTTTTCAAATCCTATATTGCCTAGTGTGTAACTCTGAAGTTTCTTGTAGCCTGCTAGCTGCTGTTCTCTTATGCCAGATAGACATAACAAGGGCTCTCCGAGCCTGTTATTCAAGGACATTCAGATTGTCCTAGGCCCAAAAGGTGTAAACTAGGGCCTCTAGAGAGGTGGAGAAATTCGAGAAATTACATCATTAACTGAAGCTTTAATTGGAGAATTAACCCTGATAGACGAATTAACTAAACCTATAAAAGTGTGAAGAACTCATGACTTGCTGTCCATCTTGGGGTCCATCTTGGATGTAGCCTCTGCCTCCCCAGGGTGTACCTTTGAAGGCCTTTCAAATAAATACCTACCTTTATTCCTTTATTCCTGTCTAGTCTCTGTTTCTAGGTAGCCACTCAAGGCATCAGTAACACTTCCTAAAGAGACTATCCCAATAATGTTTCTCAGAATTTTTTTCTTAAAATATACACTTGGTTTTCAGATATGCAACGATATGCAAAATAACTCTACCATTTTCATCCAAGCTGGCAGCCCACAGCTTGGACAGGAGCACTCTTTGCTGAGTTAAGAACTGGCTGGATGGCCAGGCCCAGAGAGTGGTGGTGAACGGTGCTGCATCCAGCTGGCGACCAGTCACTAGTGGTGTCCCTCAGGGGTCTGTGCTGAGGCCAGTTCTGTTCAATATTTTTATTGATGACATGGATGAGGCTACTGAGTCTTTCATTAGTAAATTTCAAATGACACTAAGCTGGGAGCATGTGTTGATCTGTTGGAAGGTAGGAGAGCTTTGCAGAGAGACCTGGAACGGTTGGATGGATGGGCAGAGTCCAATAGGATGAAGTTTAATAAGTCCAAGTGCCGAGTCCTGCATTTTGGCCACAATAACCCCCTGCAACGTTATAGGCTGCGGGCTGTGTGGCTGGACAGTGCCCAGGCAGAAAGGGACCTGGGGGTACTGGTTGACAGCCGATTGAACATGAGCCAGCAGAGTGCCCTGGTGGCCAAGAAGGCCAATGGCATCCTGGCCTGTATCAGGAATAGTGTGGCCAGCAGGAGCAGGGAAGTCATCCTTCCCCTATACTCAGCACTGGTGAGGCCGCACCTTGAGTGCTGTGTCCAGTTCTGGGCCCCTCAGTTCAGGAAGGACATGGAAACACTTGAGCGTGTCCAGAGGAGGGCAACAAGGCTGGTGAGGGACTTGGAACACAAGCCCTATGAGGAATGATTGAGGGAGCTGGGGTTGTTTAGCCTGGAGAAAAGGAGACTCAGAGGTGACCTTATCACTCTCTACAACTTCCTGAAAGGTGGTCGTAATCAGGTGGGTGTTGGTCTCTTTCTCCAGGCAGCAAATGACAGAACGAGAAGACATAGTCTCAAGGTGTGCCAGGGGAAATATAGGTTGGATATTAGGAAAAATTTTTTCACGGAAAGAGTGGTGAAGTACTGGAATTGTCTGCCTGGGGAGGTGGTGGAGTCACCATCCCTGGATGTGTTTAAAAAAGTATTGGATGTGGAACTTGATGCCATGGTTTAGTTGAGGTGTTAGGGCATGGATTGGACTCTATAATCATAGGGGTCTCTTCCAACCTGGTGATTCTGTGTTTCTGTAGTTTACCCAGTAAATATTTTATTCAAAACTGGAATAACAGCTGCTCATGATAAATTTGTGTGGGATTCCTTTCATCAAACTTAAGTTCTTCAAATACTAAGAATTCTGTGCTGACTTTAGTGCTGCCTTTCTCTCCAGAGACCTCAAGGGCTGAATCACATTTGGTAGAAACCTTTCACAGCAGAGGATGAATTGCACTTTTCAAGGTGTTCATTTCTCTTCATTGACTGTAGAAGGAGCCTAGTTGAGTATCTTGGACCATGGACAGCTTAGGCTGTGTTTTATACTGTCTAGATTGAGACAACTGATGTTGAATGATGTTATTTTCCATCCTTATACATAGTCTGTTTTAAAGTGCACCATGCTCAACAATTCTCAGTGAAACCAATTACTGCACATTAGTTTTTGATTACCCAGCTTTAGATTTAGGAGCCTGTGGCAAGGGCCTGGCTTTGCAGTCCTGCCTGATGCTCATATTGCTGTTGCTTTCCCTTCCTTCTGCCCCAAAGCAATTTGTTGCTTTTTTCAGTCACAGGTTGCCATCTCTTCCCCTCTGCCAGCAAGAGATCATGTGTGTGCCCTTCCTAATCCTTGGCAGGCAGGCAGGCAGGTTACACAGAGCACAGAGGTGTTTGGCCTGCAGCCAGCTGACTTTATCTGATATAGACTGATATAGTTTTTCCGTCCGGCAAAGTGGCACGGGAATTACCCTGAGAACTGAGAGACAAGCTGGAGGCAAAAAATATCTGCAGGCAGTGCATCTACAGCTGCCTATGCATATCCCACTTAAGAAAATTTTTAATATCCTTAGCATTTTTCTTTTATTTTAAAGAGGGAATAAAAATATTTTTAAACTATATCCCAGGATCTGAAGAAATTTACAGTAACAATTTAAAATATCTTATTTGACCTTTTGAAATATTGTGATTGTACACTGTTTTTATAATACAGAAAAAAATGTAGGAATAAATAAATACCTTAACTATTTTTAGTGATGAATTGGAGTAAAAATGGGGGGAAAGTGTCTTTTGCACTCTAAGGATAACAGCATTACTTTTTTTAAGTAGTTCTTTGTCCTTAATCAATATTCTACTGAAAAAAAAAGGAACTTATTAAGAGAAATAATTGCTACAAACCTCCTAAAGCATTGAAAAGCAGATGATAGACTTTCTCATCATGAATGAATGGTTATAACAATTACCCTTCGAGGTAGGATTTGAATGAGTCATATAGAAATTACTGCATCAACTTATACACACTGAAGCCTTTTCTTATATGTTTGACCTAATTTAAAATTAGAATTTCAATTGTGTCACAACCAGATACTAGAACATTTTGTTCTGTCTTTCATAAATATATGCAGTCATGAATACATATTCAATAAAACGTTACTATGGAAGAAGTAATTTTATTTCAAAACTACTGCATTTATTATGAAAAACTTGTATGAAAGGTGGTACTATTTTACATGGATAATCTGTCTTTGAAGAAAGAGGAAGGGAGGTTTTCAGCAGCTCAGTGATGTTATAGTTTTCAAAGCTTGTAATATATTTAATATGACACTTCCCTTTCTGAAAAGTTTTTCATGTTAGTGAGGATGCTCATAAGCAAATGTATTTGGTAAAGTGGGTTATAAATGTCATAGTGAACTTTCAACTTAAACCATCTTGCATAATATTAATTAAGCATGAACATTAATAATATTATGTCACAAAAATATCATGGCAAAGAAAAGAGTCAGCAGACTGCCTTTTTTGGCATCTGTAGTCCCATTGCTAAAGCCTATGAATTCTTTTATTAGGTGCTTATAACACTTTTTACTTTTTTTTTAATTTTATGTTATTATGATTTTTCAATTTTGCTAAAAATTACAGTATTAGAACATGAAGGATTTATGTTTGTATGAGTATCACAATTTGAATACTTTGAAAAAGAACGGTCAGCAATCTGGAACTATTTTTAGACTCCCAAGGCTATTGTTTTTGAATGTGTTAGTTATTTAATGACAATAGAGGACAAGATGCTGAATCTTACAGAGAGTATATTTTGCTCCCAGATGATCCGTCTGTGCAACTTTTTCTCTGAAATGAAGTATAGAGTTTTCACACATTCTGCCTCTCTGATATCCCCTGACTCCTTTCATACACATTTTCTCAGAGATCTCAGTACCTGTGTCCACAGTCTCCAGTTACCAAGAGAAGCTGTGTCACCACCAGCAGGCAATGATCTTTTATGCTATACTGTGCTTAGGGGAAGCAATTATTTTAAACCAGGTATCCATTCACACTTTATGTATGTCTTTTTAAAACCGTGAAGCTTAGGATCACAGGAGAACTGGTTAAAAAACAGGAGAACACCTGCACAGGTCAAAAAGATTTGTCTAAGGCTTCTTTAGCATTTATCACAGAAAATTTAAATAAGATGAAAAATTAAATCCTTTTTATTCTAGATATTTGACTTTGAGAAGCAGTTGGAAACCTGCAAGTCTGTCCCCTCTTAAAACTTCCTATACACACAGAGAGTAGGAAACTGTGATGAGATTAATCAGTTTTCAAGACCAGATACAATGGACTCTTGGGATTATATATCAAGCATAATACTTTTGTTGCTGTATTGTAGGTGTTATTTCAAAAAGCTATAAGATGGCAGGAAAGACAAAAATATGCAGTGACATCCTAAGGGCTGGTTAGCAGCCGAAGATTAGTCCACAAATATTGTAAGAGAACTTAGAGGGTGGTGTGTACCCTGCTCTGGTGTGCTGTGTTGCAGGGCTGCTACTGGCATGTACACTCTCCATATCTAAGGAGAAATGAGAGAAAGGAGACTCCCAGAGAACCAGGGTATGTAGAGGTTTGGTAGGAGTGCTTGTTTCTGTAAGAGTCTCTCTTCCTTGTGCAGAGATAGAAAGGGATTTGTTGTTTATTAAACTTTAGTGAAGGAAAATGGGTGCAAATGCAGAGTGGGTGTATGCAAAAGATGAACAGAAAGATCAGCCGTTTTAACATAGCGTTAGTCACAAACTAATAGAGGAAAAAAACTTTATACTGAAGAAAGTTAAAACTGACCAAATTTTCTTTATATTGCTGTGATGCAGTGAGTTATATAGTTCCATCAGTAGAATTTGGACTGTGTGCATAATAGCTATCTACAATCACAGTTACAATATAATCCATTTAAATGAAACTTCAAAATGTTATTACAATACATTGGGCTTTCATTTCTATCCCAAGTGGCCTTTGTAAAATTCAGACTGCATTTCTGGATCCACTTTGTATGTAATAATATTTTTGCTTCTTACTGTGAGCTGCAATTTTCTGTCCTTGCATCATTCCTATTCTACTCTGCTCAGGCTAATTCCTGATTGCACCGTAGTGTTAGACTCCTCTATGAAGAATTCTGTGCAAGCAGGAAGGTTTAAACTAGGGTCTAAACATGAAAATACAGTTTCGGATTGCTTTCAAAAATAAAAGTGATGTTTAGTAAGGTGCAGTTTATCTTGAGCCTCAGATCTCATTAAGCTTTAGTGTCTTTTTCCTTATACTCCTGGAGAGTGCGCGTACTTGCAGAGAGATGCAGGGGTGGGTTCTTTACATCTCCATTTGTTACTTCTTCTATGTTTTCCAAAAGTAAGGCATGAGGTTTTCAATAGCTTCTCTTACTAAAAAAAAGATGTATTCCTTGCAGTATCTGCAATAACATTAGTGAAAAAGACAAAATATGCAAAACGACTACTTAATAGTAGACACTAAACTATAAACATTTGCATATATAGATACTCCGGATTCCTCTTTGATTAAACACAGAGAAATTGCCATTTTTAGGGCAAGAATGACTGAGGATCTATTTTAGATGTCAACATTAAGATAAGGTTAAATGTGATGTAAAAGTATCTGGCATTGTGTTTTTCTCTTTCTTTCTTTCTTTCTTTCTTTCTTTCTTTCTTTCTTTCTTTCTTTCTTTCTTTCTTTCTTTCTTTCTTTCTTTCTCTCTTTCTCTCTTTCTCTCTTTCTCTCTTTCTCTCTTTCTTTCTTTCTTTCTCTTTCTCTCTTTCTCTCTTCCTTTTCCTTTCTCTCTTCTTTTCTCTTCACTGATTGTAAAGTAGAATACATTTCTGATTCAGCTACTGTTAGCAGTCATCAACATTAGTCAAATGACCCCCATTAATTTTGGTTTCAGTGTTGTGAAGTTATGAAGACTGGTAGTGTCTACAGCAATGCCAAAAGGAGTATCTGATATAAAATATGTACCTCAGCAGTGCTTTTCTACTAAAATCACCAATCTATTGCTTCTATAGCTCCTACTACACTTTTCTGCTATTAAAATTTCCCCTGCAAAGATGTAAATTCTACGAAAACCAACAAACAAACAAACCAAAAACCCAACAAAGCTTGTTCCATAGGACTATTGATATAGTCCAATCTTATAATGAGCACAGGGATAACATTGAGATTTCTTATTTCAGACTGCTTCATAGCAAGTCCTTTGGTGGACCCACAGCTACCGAGGGTACAAGGATTGTGATATTCAGGCTGTAGGTGACATGCCTGGACAAGAGACTGAAAGATATCCTTTACAAAGGTTAGGGATCTTCAGCTCTCTGAGTTTTTTTATTGCTTCGTTATGTGGAATAAAATTTCAGTATCTTCCCATGGGACATTTGAAAGGTCAAGTCCTCGTATTTTCCCAAACTTCTAAAAGTTTCTAAACAGCAGTCCGGTCACAAATTAGCTTGTAAGATTCCGTTGCTGTATATTTTTTCAAAGATCTTAAAAGTGTTCGGGAATTAATACTGGGTTGTTTTGCAAGAAACTATAAACCTGAAGAAGATTTATAGAATGTCAGTGTTGTTACCTGAAAATTCATAATTCTTTTCCCTGAAATTTTAGAAGGCAACTTATTCTGTGAAATAAAATTAATTTTCTTGCCTTAAATTTTGAAAATGCCAATTATTTTATGCAGAATCTCCTGCATGTGGTAGATATATTGTGGTGCTATTGTGAAATTGCTAAACTCAGTGTTGAAATTCCAACAATGATTACAGTTCTGAAATATAATTCAATTAGAAGAGGTGATGGTTTCGGATATCATTTGTAAAATTAAATTTTCCTGGTCTATCAGTAAGTGGTTTAATGAAATCATGCATCATGATTCTTCCTTATCAGCTGCAGTGTTAGTGCCCAGTAGCCTTCACAGTTTTTCTTTCACCATCAACAGCTTTAGGGATAAGGTTTACTCACAATATCCATCTTTCCTTTCAGTTTTCAGAAATATTTAATGTGATTTATTTGCAGTTTCAAATGCTCTGAATGCAGTTGAAGTTTTTATTCTCCTAGACCACTGAACAGATCTACTGCTATCCAATTCTGCTAAAAACTGAGGGACTAATACACATTCATGATCAGTTGATCTTCCATGAAGAACCTCTCTTTACTGTTTTGACTAGGTTTGGAAGTTCGTAGTCATTCCAAAGTTTTTATAAAAGATAGAAGTAAATGGCTTTCAGGTATATTCTTTCAGTTATAGTGTCTACCTTAAAAAGAGGGTACATGCTATGCATGAACAGCTTGGATACTACAGTGTTCCTTATATATAAATAGCGCCTAATTCTAACCTAATTGTGACCGAATTAAAGCATTCATTATATACTGAGTTTATTAGTTCAGAAGAAAATAGATGATATGGAAACTGTGATGCAAGCATTCTGACCTTGGTCCTGGGTTTAAAGAAAGAAATGGCAAAGTTCCTATTGACTCTAATGGTTCGTGATCTGAGACTGTGGAAGAAGGTTGGTTGCAGAAAGATTTTTATTAACTGTGTAAGACTTCGACACAGACTGACAGACTTAAACTTGTGTAAATGCTTTTTCATTCCAGGCACTGCCTTATGAATGTTTCATATTCTTATCACTGTAGTACCCCCTATGTTTCTCACTGTCGTTGTTACAGCATGGCACCTCTTCATGTAACAAACCTATACCGAATAGAAGAGTAGATTGTGAAAAACCGGTGGGAAAGCAGTGACATTTTCTCAGACACTACTGAGGTCAAAGATCAATGTCTCTTCCCTTTCATGTTACTTCGATAGCATATTCAACATCTGTTATGAATTCTGCATCATCTGTGCTACAGGAAGTAGAATATAAAACTATGTACATTTTAGAGACTTGCAAATGCTTTGCAGTGGCTGTGGCTTCACAGTAGTACAGCTTGTAATTGCTTGTAAACTATAGCCAGAGCCAAAGTCTTACAACTGGCACCCATGCTGTCATTCAGAGGCACAGACAAGAATGACTTCTGTCCAATTAACATGGAAATGTATACCTCTTTAAGCTGCAAAAATTCAGATATAATGGGAAGGAGCTTCTATTTCTATGACTGTGTTGATGGAAAGCAACAGCTGAATTCCAGCCTAGCAGCAGGAAGACCTTATCAACCTACTGTCTGAGGCTGATGAATTTTTCAATTCTGTTCTGCTAGTCTGCTAATAATAGACACTAGAGCTTTAATCTTATTTATTTATTTGATCTTGCCTGCTTTAACTGGATAATTGTTGATTGCTAACTTTATTTGGCTTTTTCAATTAGCTTAATTTTTAGAAAATGTTCAGACACTGGGCTGGATTTCGTCTATTACTGTTCTATAAAATGGGGGTGATTCAACAGAAATCAATATTGCTTACTGCACTGTCCTTTAAGGACTGGATTCTGCTCCCATGAGCTTTTATAGGAATTGGTTTAGGCGCAGAGTTACAGATTAAAAAAAAAACAAAGAAGATAAAAATTCACCTGAAAAAAAATATTAATTTTGGTAAGCTTTATACTACAGCAGAGACACACTTGACAATTATCAACGTTAATAAATAAGAAATATAAAAAGGAAAAAAAAAAGGAAACCGGAACTTCAGCTATTTTGCCAAATAAAAGAAGGGGTAAAAAAGAAAAGAACAAGAGAGAAAGCGAAGTGGGAGGGAGAGAAAGAGATTCTGGTTGTCCTTGGCTTCTTAAATGAGGACCTTTGTACTTGGCTGGACTGGAAGTAATTTTTGCTGGTAATGTTTTTTTTTCTGGCTGGGAAATGGGTTAAGAATCTCTCTCCCTGGCAACTTGTTTCATTTTTGGGTAGCTAGCTTAAAGAAACACGCTTGTTTATTTTGGCTGTCTGAATTTGCTTGTTGTAGACAGAAGAATCAGAAAGAGAGGGATGTAACAGCACATCTGCAAGTGGATGATCAATCACAGTCACATACTGCATTTTCTGCACAATCAGAAATAATGTTTAAAAGTGTTAGCAGTGATCTGGTGATATCGTAGATCTATTTTTTTTTTGAGAATATACATGTCCAATACATCGTTGTTGAGAAGCTTTACTTTCTTAGCCAATGTAAAATTATTTCAGTGCGTTAGCTCTGATAAACTTTCATTTGTAAATGCCTATTTTATCTTCAAAAGAAGGGAACAAACATCTTTCATTACTTTCCTCACCATCCTCCCTCCCCCAAACCTTGAACTGTGTATTGATATCCTTGACAAAACAAAAATAAAATTCTCCATTAAACTGGGAGAAACAATCCAGAATAATTAAAAGAAAGCTGCATCCTTTCATTTCCACACAGCCTCTGGAAAACTCATGCTGCGAGAATTTCTAACCATAGAGGACTGTGAATCGTACATGATAAATAACTGTGTAATCTTCTCCAACTCCTCCCGTAGAGGGGTTGAAAGGAAGAAAAAATCCAATCTTTTGGTCCATATATTGACAGGAGAAGAGAGGGATGAAGTAATGTTGTCTTATCTATCCCTTTAGTGCCGTGAAAGGCACTGAATGCAAGTTGCCTGCAAACAGATGTCTTCATGTTTTGAGAGAGTGCAATTATTCAGGGAGAGGGCATTGCTCGAATGAAGAAATATTCCTTCTCACTAAAAGCCACAGGCATTTTCTTTACGTAGTTACTGTTGACATTGGCAGAAATGCTTTGCAAAATTCCCACTCTGCACCTGTAAATTCCCCCAAGGCACATTTGAAACCTTACGGGATGGACAGCCAGGGACAACACATGGGCATGGTCAGGGCCTATGTGCGTGTGAGAAGGTTTTTCAAGCATACCTCAAGGTCAAAGAATCCACGGGAAAAACATCCTAGAAAAGTCCCTGTGGGTTCGCAGGACTGCCATCCCTGCTGACTCTGTGGGTGTCCGGACCCAACCCCCCCAACATTCCTCAGCACATGATGCAGTGGAAACTGCGGCTCGGGCCTGCAGATCATTCTGCCTGATTTTTGGCCATCCCATGACTTTTTTCCAGGGGAGGATGTTAACTGAGCCAAAGTGTTTAACTGAATCTGGCAATTCTCAGCCATTTGCTGGCAGCCACCAGTTTGGTGAACCAACATAATTTGTGACACTCTCAGTGTGGGAAACTAAACGGAGACATTTTATTTTAAAACTAATTAACTCAGCTCCTGTGAAGAAAAAAAAATGAAGAAAAAAAAAAGCATGTGTTCCAGGGCTAATTATTTCTTGTGCCTGAAATGATGACACAGGAAGCATAAAACTGTGGGATGAAGCGGAAAACCACTGCTCCTAAGCAAGACAAACCAAGACTGCCCACGCCCATTAAAAATTCTAGGAAACAGGGACAAACTCCACAGTTTAAACTGTAACCTTAGCAATGCGCTGTGCTGTCAATAAGAGATAGTACACAATTACCCAGGGAAAGAACGGTTTATTCCAGTCATTCCTGCACTTCTTTTCATTGAGAAAAGAAATATTACTTTTTGCTTGCTTTGCCCTCACTTCTTCAGCTGTTTTCTAGAGTGATTTCTTCTTTGACATGCTCACGTGAATGTTGCACATCATAGTGTCCACTCTAGCTGCCAGACTAGACATGGAGCCGGAGATACCATCACTTGAGTTTTCTCCAATTTTATTGGCTTCTCCTTGTAAGCCTGCTTTTGGTTCCTCCTTTTCTTGTGGAAAAGAGCCCTTGCTCAGTAAAAACTGCCATTATTAAATTTAATAATGAAACACTCCTCTTGAAAGGGTGCAACACTCAGGGAAGGCAAACCATGGTGGAGTAAAAATCACAAAATACCTTAGAGTTTACTCTCTACAGAAATGCTCTTCTGGCATCATACTTCTGCTGGCAATAGCCAACAGTCAAAGTGTTCCCAGAATGCTGGGGCTTTTATTTCCATGTCCCTCCCCTCTTGCCATACCTCTGAGCAGATTTAACAGAACTTTACCGGATCAGCCTCAATCACTTCAACTGATTTTGAGCCATAACTCTTTTTGTCTCTGTGAAATTAATTTTACCATGTTAAAAAGTATTAGGTGTTCATCTTTTTTAAGAAATGAAAATAGCTTGTGGTCTGGGATGTTATTTTTTTCCTTTCCATTTAAACAAGAGAACTATGTGGAAAATACAACCTGAGAATTTAAACAAAGGAAAATGAGCCTTGCAGTGCTTTTTGTTTAGCTGTGTGCTACAGTTGAATATTGGGTATAAAGGCAGTGTATTATATCAAAAAGAAAAGGCTATTGGCCAAATCTGCTGCCATTTATATACCATAGCAACTCATTAAAATCTTAAATAAAATTGTACACCCTTAACAACTAAAAGTAACACCACTGAAATTAAAACATATTTCTTCGCATGGGCACTGATGTAAAACGGAAGATTTGACACAAAATAAATAAATACAGAGCTTACTTAGAAAACTATTTTTATTTGACCATGTCCAGTCTTCCCAACATGTCAGCTTCCTAATAAATACTAAATCAAAAGTTGGAATACAAGTGAAATACAAAATCCAAATATGTCAGTACCAATGGTGTTCAAGACCAGGCTGGGTGGAGCTCTGAGCTGTCTTATCTAGTGAAAAGTGTCTCTGCCCATGGCAGAGGGGTTGGAACTAAATGATCTTTAAGGTCACTTCCAACCCAAGCCATTCTGTGATAATTCTCTGTGTGTTTTGTTCCTCTCATTCCTCTCTTTTTTGCTGTGTACTCTTACAGGTTTACCAATTATTTTTCCTTTTTCAGTGATCTGAGTTTTCGACCACTAAAAATGTTTAATCAGGCAAATTTTCATCTCAGAAAAGATATTAAGCCAGAGAAATGACATTATATTTAACAATTACTTTTTTTTCCCCAAAGATAAAGAATATTTTAATAACCATCTAGGGTGTCAAATGGAGTTATAGATCCATGCCACGTGAATATCAACAACAAAGTAATCACTGAAGTTTTATATTTTGCTTTCTTTTGATTGAAAAATATGTATTAATACAGTATGCTCTCAAGATTTGGTAATTTGATTAACCTCTTACATCATATAGGCTGCTAGCTGCTGGAGTGATTTGAGTACTCATCTTCTTGTTTATTAAGCTAAAGCTCCACTGCAAAAAACTAGGTTCATATTATTTCTTGCATGTTTCTGAATATATAATTGATGACTTCTAATTTTCACCATGTCCCTTATTTTCTGGAGCTATTTCTCTGTGAGATTATTTTTCTTCATTCTTAATGAGAAACTGTCCAGTACTTTAGTGGTTACTAACAAATGAAAAATAAATCTGGAGTCAAGTGTGATTGTTTTGTTAGAAAGAAAAAGGGGAATCTCATGGAACAATCTCTACTGCTTGTTTTCAGACACTTTCTCAGTCTCTCTGCACTTAGTTATGTCTATAAAATCCATAACATCTCCTTGTCACCTCAATTTCTCCAGGATTCTTCTCTGTGTATAAGCCTGAGTTGTCTGAAGTGAAACTATATCCTAAGTAAATTTTTTTTTAGTATACTACAGGTTGAGATGATTGATCCTGTTTTCTACATCAAAGCACAATCTGTTCTCCAAATCCTGTTCACGATCTGTCCTGTTAGTAAGACTGCTTTGCCAGAAAAGTTTTCTGAAATATGCACGTAGATGGATCATATATTTTTTGTTGATTATCTAACCAATATTTCTGTGAGAGTTAATTTTCTGATTAAGGAAACTTTCTTAGTGTGTTGAAGAACATAATGACTTATTTGGATGTCTTACTACTAGGAGACAGTGACCCAGTTGAACTTCAGATTTCAAAATAAGACTGAAGTATTTCTATGTTTTCACAATTTTATAAATGCAATAACCATTTTAATTAGACTTGATATCCTCTGTGTTTATGAAATTCACTCTGCTTCTGGATCTAAGAACAGTTTAAGGTTTCTTATCATTGCTGAGCAACCTCAGAAGCAAGGAACCTATTCTAGGATTTGGATGCGTCATTTCTGCTGCAGGTAAAAAAAGGTGTGAAGTTGCTTGGAAGATCATGGAAGTCTTTCTCTTCTTCTTGACATCCAGAGGCTGGGAAACATTGACAGTCACACGCAGGGTTGCTGCTGGGAAAGACAACTCTGTGAAATATTAGCCAATAACTCACAATTCCTCATTTAGTTGCAGCAGTATTACTTAACTTGATGCCTCAGAGCTTTTAGCAGGTAAAGTGGGCAGTCTGACCAGAGCAACTTCAGTGTCACTAGCACTCTTTGATTCTGCCTGGAATTAACCCTGACCAAAGTAATTGTCATATTCTCAGTCATTTACTTACTATTTTGAAGTTAGTCGTTGTTTAAGTAGTACATGCCTATATATACATTCAAATAGGTAGATTACTTGATCTGACCTTTCTTGTTTTTCCTGAGATATACTATTCAAAGGTAACAGTTTGTGTTAAGGACCCAGCAGAGATAATTTTATTTAGCCTTACCTCTAGAGAGCAGTTGAGTTTACTCAGTAACCAACCCATAGATTTAGATAATCCAGGCATATATAGGTCAAAATACTCACCAAGGAACAATAAAAGCATGTCGCTTCTGTTAGCTGATCTTTTAAAGCTGTCTTGTTGTCATTTCCGGCCTGGATCTTCTAGTTTTCAATGGAATTGTTCCATTTTATCTGAGAGGTAAAATTCTTTGAAATGGAAATCCTAAATCATTACCGCTTGACAGCTTCAAAGGGTTGATAGCCCACTTTGAATCTCTTTGAAGTACTTCAAATTAAAAAACAAGTTACCTTGAAAGAAGACAATTATACCTTGAGCAATAGACATTCTTTCTGAAAGGTTGCCTGGTCCATGAGCGTCTTTGAAGTATATATTGTTCACCAGTTGTACCTCAGAGTTTAACTGGTAATAAACACTCCCTTGTAATACAGAGATGCAGTTTGACACTTTAATAGTCAAAGAGGAATTACAATTTGTTTTAGTCACTATGTAAGGTGTTGTTCCAAATAACCAAATTAATTTGATGAAATTAGGTATTACAGGAATAGCAAGAAAAAGATGTCTTCTAACTCTCAACTTCATGTCAGACTACAAATTAGAGGATTAATTCAGAAAAAAAATTACAATCCTTCCTTGCCCCCTTCTTTTCCTGAGAATATTAGCTGCTCATTTTGACTCTTTATTAACCTAATAAATAAATAATTCCTGAAATTCAAGACTTCTAAGTCTATATTGGTTAACTTAATGTTCAGGGGAAGATGTGCTGTTTCCAAAATTTATACATTAAAACCAGAGAAACAAAATCTCTGACTTGAATTTCTACATTCTTGACTTTTTTTGAAGAAGATGATACATATGAAAGATTGTGATCAACTTAGATTTATGTGTTGTTTTGTCCTACTCTTCTCCTTTATGTCTTGCTTATTTTTTTATCCCATTTTTAGTCATAAAACTAAAGAGTAGGGCTGAAATAAAGAAAAAATGTAAAACAAAGATTTTGAATCTAATTGATAACCTTTAAATAAATGAATAGCCCTTCTTTTTTGGAACTTTAACTTCATTATAATTTTTCAAATTTTCATGATCCAGGCATATAGGGGAGATTAATTATGTATCTAAGATGCAAATAGGGTTAAAGTGTTGTTTCCTCCTTTTTCCCACAGTACCTGTGGAAATCCCAAATATAGCAAGTGGTCTATTCAGTGAAATCTCTGGTCATTCCTGACTGACATCTATTTTTAGAGTTTACTTGCCACACAAAATTTTCAGTGTGTTTAGAAGAGTCAGCAGACTTGGGTGGACTGAAGGACTGATAATAAAGGAAGAACAGGCACAATGCAATCTTTCCCATGCAAACTATATGCTTGTTTCAAAGCATAGTTAATTCCATCTGGTTCGCAAGTATATACAATTAGCAGGTTAGACTTAAGATTTTCATGGCTCGCAAAAAATCCAAGGGAATGTTGGACACTCTATCAGGAGAATTCATGCCTCCTTAAGAGGAGGTAAGCAGCTGGCAAGCATCAAATATACTATGATCTGGGCTTTACTCAAGAAACATTATCTTGACAATATATAAACTATCTTTACAACTCTCTCTCTAGCATTCCCTTTCAAGGGAAATTCCTAGAGAAGTTGGCTAAATAAAAGCTGTTCAAGGAGGTGTTTCATACTTCATCCTCCTGTTTCATACTTCATCTTCCAAGGGGAATAAATGGGAAAAAAAAATCACGCTAGTCTGATTCTTGATCCCACATACTTTGATATAATTAAGTGCAACAGCATTGAAATTACTCAAATTATGCCCCTACAGACCCTTCAGATCAAGATCAAAATGAGATTCATTGTATCAGTCCATTTCCACTTGTGTTGATAATGTTGATCCACTTATTCAGATCCCTCCTGGTTTTTTTAATTGGAAACTGATTTACTGAAACAAAACACAACTTCCCTAGCTGTTAAAATAGTACTGTCCAGATAGAACATGCAAAACATGAAACAATATATTTTTTACTATGCATGGTAAGAGAAATACTTATCAAGTGAGCTGATGTTCAAATAATGATGTCCAAATGCTGATCTTGTTATTCTTTCCACTAGTGACGATAATGACTAACACAAAATAACAGCTTAAAATGAATAGAATGAAAGTCAAAGCAAAAGAATCCCACAGCATCACAAAAACTTTACTTAGAGGGTGCTGACAAACTGAACAAGAGGCAGGGAATAGCATGAAGAAGTGCCTTCATCTTTCATTGTTTTCTCCCATACGTAAAAACAAGCCCAAATATGCAAATTCAAACTTTGGATTTAATAAAATTTGCAAGCACACTAAGCGTGTGAGCATGCTCTTTTTTTTCCCTAATCGAATACCAGTTCTCTAAGTGCTACAAACAGAAATAAAAAATCCCTAGGTGTCATAAAAATACTTCTGAAAATCAAATATCTCTTTACAATATAATCCAGAGTAAGGGGAGATGTCAGGAGTTATAACAGCAAAAATTTCAAGTCACTGGGCCAAAAGTCTCTGCTTATGTGTATGCAAGGATCACTGACCTCAGTGGAGTTACACCATGGTGAGGTGGTGAGGGTCTGCCCTGTGTTGTGCGTCCAGTCTGATTTTCAAAAAGGCACACCTATGGCTTCAGGTTTTCTCTCATTAGGATGTGCGTGGGGTCTTTTTAGTTTTCAAGCCAAAATTTAGAAGACACATCAGACTAACAATATAGATGATAACTAATAGCTTTTTGGGCTACTAGAAAACTCTTATCACTTGGAGAAATTGCAAGGTACAGTGTGAAAATTTCTATGAGGTATGAGTGGCTCCTGTAGTAATTCTTTATTGCTGGAGGTTGTTCCTCTCATTCCACTGCCTTTTACATAGTTCATAGTTTTCAGCAGCTCTGTCTAGATGCTTTTGAAACATGATCAAGTATTGTTTGAAGGCCCCAAAATGTCGCTTTGCTTTAATCACCTCCTTAAATATCTGAACTGACTCTAAAGTAAACAAAATAAGGACAAATATGTTCAAAAGAACAGTTTTGAAGCATTCTCATAACTCTAACTCTGCCCATAAACAGCCTTACCCGTGAGTCAAAGCCTCCCTTTTTCCTCATTGCTTCTTTCTGGTTTAGTTTAGTTCTATCTCAAATACTATATAAAAACATGTCCAGATGTCTTACTAATATGCCACCAATTATGCCACAAGCACCCAGATTGCAAATATTTCAGAAAATCACAGTAAGTAGATAATAGAGAGAACATAGATAACTCATTTTAGCTAAGGTAGGACAGTTTTCCTGACATATATTTAGTTCTTGATGTCTGTCTCCTATGAAATAGCTCCTGAAATAGCTATCTCATTTCCTACAGGAGACACATTCCTAAACCAATACATACTACACTGTTGAAAGTTTTCCTAATATCCAACCTATACGTGTTTAATTAATTTGATCTTATTGCTATTATATATGTATCCCTCCACACTATACCTTCTCTTTTTGTACACATTTGGCAAATATCTAGATTGCTTAGACTAAATCCTCACTGAAGCCATGCTGATTTAAAACAGATGAGTATCTGGCTCTTTATGTCTACTAAATAAATCACTTTAAATCTTTCCTCACATCTTAGTCTCTATAGAGCTCTGTCCTCTTGCAGCTATTTCCATGACTGTTTCAATTTTTTTAAATTTTTTTTTTAGTTAAGGAGATGAGCAGAATGACAGTAGTAGTGCGGATATGGTCAGGCTTTGATAATATGGAATGCAGCTTTCCGCGCTCTGTTCCATTGATTTGATGCTTCTGTTAACATAATAGACCCTATAGTTATTTTAGTTGCCATCTGTATATCCTGACCTCCTCCCTTATTAGAATTCAAAGGGGTATTTTTAAGTATTCTTTCCTTATGAATTTCTATTTCCCTTGAATAGCTGTGGTTTGGAAAACTTATGCCTCATAGGTATAATGCAATAAAACAAGATTTGTTTCTGTTCTCTCTTGCAATTTTTTATAAGGCAGGGAATATGTCAATTCACAAACCAAATCAAAATTTACCCAAGAATTGGTGTATGCATGGTATAAAGTACCCATGCTGGAACAGTAACAGAGATATGACTTGATGAATGAGGTCTAAATTTGGTATGCTTTAAAATGCTTTCTTTGTTTGTGCTAAACACTTTGGGTGCACAGGTTGCTCAGTTGTATTCAGTTGCTACAGTGGAATTATGTCCAGATACGGGGCTATGTACTCTGCTTCTCCCTGTGTACAGAATAAGTAGTTAACAAGTCCTGTGACTGCTAGCCCCAAATTTTAATAATTTCTTCTGTTTAAATTTTGCTGTGTTTTTGTTTAATCCCATTTAGTACTAAGCCACTGATTTTTAACAGACTTCATGACTCATTTTATGTAATGTTATCCATTTGTTTTCTTTTAAAGCAACATATAGTGTTCCTCATGCATAGTACGTAGAGTACATCTGACAATTTTTTTTGACAGTCCAGTTTAGCCTCATTCTACATCTAGGATTTCTGGCCCTGTTCAGCTGACTCTTGTGGCCTTGAGATATCTGGCAAAGACCTCAGGTACAACATAACTCATTGAAGGCATAAAATGATCTTAGCCAAAGCAGCCCTGACTGGCAAGGTCGTGACAATATCTATTAGTGTAATCAGTCCTGAAAGACACTCATGAATCAAGATCTTGTTGTGTAATACCTGCCGGTTTTAACTGTGGGTCTATCTCCTGGGGGAAAAGAATGATGAATGCTGGACCCCTGCAGTTAAAAATAACTTCCAGGTAACATCCCTGAGGTACAGATATGTTGTGATAAATCTCTCTGAATCTTCCAGGGCTTTGGAAGCTGCCCCAGGATCAGAGTTCTCAGCTTCTCAGAAATACAGACAAAATTGAATTTTGTGAAAATAATAGGGTTGTGAGGATTAATACATAAATTGGGAGCCCTGATAGAAAGCTGAGAGGAGTAATTTTGGCTTCTGGGAAGGTGAGAGAAAACTAGGAAACAGCAAAAGGAGTTTCAAGGAAAAAGTAGATGTAGAATTTCATAGCACTTTAAGGATCTGCAAAAAAAATTCAAAGGTATTCAAATTATTGAGAACTGTCAGTCTTCTCCTCTTTAATATTGCTTCCTCCACTACCCATGTTTCACTTGGGAACAGGATTTTAACTTACACAGAGTTTTCTTTCCAAGACCCACTATTTGCCTCGGAAATAGCCCTTTATTCACCATCCCTCCACTTTCTACCTAACACAAGGAGACCAGATGTAGAAAGCAGGAGTAGGATCTTCTTGAACTGAGCAGAAAACAAAGAGATAAAGAAAGCAACAGAAGTGTCAAATTCTGCTCCCGTATTGCAAGGCCTGAAGAAAGAGGCTGAAGGTAGCAGCTGCAGCCTCCATGTAGGGTTGCATCATCAGAAAAACAGCCATGATTTCATGACCTCTCACATGCACAACATGAGTAGCTCTTACGGAGCAAGAAATTGGCTTTTTGGATCACAGATTACTTGAGTAGCCAATGGAAAGAAACTACTGCCTATTCTCTCATTGTCATGGTCTCTTTTCCTGCCACAAAGGAATTGAAATTCAAACGTAAAATTTTATAGTATCTTATTTTTTCCTATCTATTGTGACAACTGTCAAGTATTATAAACTAGATCCTAGTATCATGATATGAAAACTATTTGACTCATAACCGTAAGAAATGGTGCACAAATAATGCAAGGATAAGTAGCCACAAAATAGATTACTGATCAGCAGACAGCTGATTTGGAGCTATTTGGAGTTAATCTGAGGACATTTGCTTTTACAATACCGGGTAACATTCTTCTTGTAGTTCAGAAGCATGCTATGATAACAATGTTTAAAGATGTAAATTCTCAAAACCAACTTGAAAATACAGATTACGTACTGACCGTGTTTAGCGTTCCTGCCTTTAATATGTCTCAGATTATGTTTACCCAGGTTTGCCAACTCTATTATGTTGTATTCATTGCTGGTCCAACACTGTTAAATTTCTAGTTATAGTCACACTTTTTGCTGTTATATTCTTCTGGTATAATTGATGTCATTGTTGCAGTGTGTATGGAAAGAATCATATAGCTTTGTTTGTGTTTCACAGCTTGGTAGTCATAGTTATTGCAACTGCAGGGTAGGAACAATTCTCAGAAAGACTATTTTGTTTTTTTTAGGAAACTTTACTGCATTGCTAACTCTTTAACTCTTACTCACATTTGCAAGATGTTACAATTGAGAAGTGACCAGCACAGTGACTGATGTAACAGCTGAAGATAATCTAGGACATGAAAACCACAGGATTCAAAAGGCATTCCACTGTTGGCAAGTAACAGGACAATGCACAGGAAGTTCCTCCTGAAAACGAGGAAGAACTTCATTGTTTAGGTGACTGTGCCCTGAATCCAGCCCCGCTCTTGCAAGAAACTGCTCTAAGTCTTCCCTTCTCTTTTGCATTCTACCAGAGTGTTCATTCACAGTTTGCTTAGGTAATCTCCCTCTTCATTATTACATTTCCTCACTGTTCATTATTTCAAATAGCCTGATGATATTTTGGTAAAAAGACCAGTACTGTGTAAGTCCATTCTTAGAATCACAAATGGTTTTAGTTCCCTATCTCTGAGAAAGTATTTTGTTTACACTACTTGTAAGTCACGGAGTTCATGCATAAAGTCTTGTCACACTGAACTATTCAGTTAAAGCAAGATTTAAAAAAACTGACAAAAACAAACCTTATCCCTCATCTGCAATGGTCAGCTTCATTGAGTATGTTACAAGCTTCCTCATTTTCTGTTCAGTAAGAGCCAATTATATCAATCTACTGAGTTGGAAGTCGCTTTACATACTAAGGAGTCTTCTGATCGTCTGACTTGTAAACAGCTTCACTAATTTTCTAGCTTCATCTCTTGTGAGGTTACAAAGATGCTCTGTGCTGGCAGAACTTCTAACATCATATATATATTATTCTATTAATGCGAAAACATATTTGAAAAATAAAATAATGTAAATGACTTAGTAATATCTGCTTTCTTACAGGCTAAGATCTTTACTTACATAAATTTTCACAGCAAAATCACAGAATCACAGAATAGACAAGGTTGGAAGGCACAACAGTGGGTTGTCAGGTCCAACCTGCCTGCTAAAGCAGGGTCATCGTAGAGCACATGGCACAGGATTGTGTCCAGGTGGTTCTTGAATATCTCCAGTGAGGGAGACTCCACAACCTCTCTGGGCAATCTCTTCCAGTGGTCAGTCATGTGCACTGTAAAGTTCTTCCTCTTATTCAGGAGGAACTTTGTGTGCATTGTCCTATTGCTTGGCACCACTGAGAGGAGCCTGGCTAGGACCTCTTGACATCCTCACTTCACATACTGATAGACACTGATGAGGTCCCCTCTCCAACATCTCTTGCTGAGGTTGAACAGGCTCAACTCCCTCAGCCTGTCCTTTTAAGAGAGATGCTCCAGTCCCTTAATCATCTTTGTCACCCTCCATTGGACCCACTCCAGGAGCTGCATGTTGTCTCTTTTTCATTGAGGAGTGCGGAACTGGGCACTGCAATCCAAATGTGCCTCACCAGGGCTGAGTAGAGGATCACCTCCCTTGACCTTCTGGCAATGCTCTTCCTAATGCACCCCTAATGCACAAAGGACAGGATTCCTTTGACCTTCTTGGCCACAGGGGAACACTGCTGGCTCAAAACCTTTTGAACTTGGTGTGTGAAGCTGTCAGTAAGTTGACATTTGACAATTTGTGATGTTATTTCATTGTGCCTTTTCCCATAACAAATTGATTCACCTCTTGGTCTTCCATGTTGCCTGTATAACATCTGAATGGAGAAGTGCAGGGATCCATGTTTGTTTATTAGAAAATAAATTATTAAAATAATCTTTTTTAGAACAATGAACAACCTTTGGATCTCTGTTTTCAGTCTGGTTGAACTGCCATTTGAAAAGATCCTATCAACCACAAATCTAAATCCTCCTATGTACTGTAAAGCCATGAAATATCTGGGCTGTATCAGTGCTTTTTCTCATCATTAAGTCAATGGAAATGCCAAACTGTAGAAACAAAGGAATTCGGCCTTGTCTGAAAAGGACAACATAGCAAAAGAAAGAATTGTTATGCAGTTTAAATTAATGGCTAAAGCATTCTTTTACTTAGACTGTACAAACTACATATTGATAAAAAAGCTTGACGATGTTAAATATTTTTACTGGCATCCTGCAACATTTCAGACAGTATGAAACTTCAAGAAAATGAGACTACAGTCTCAGTCTGGCATCTAGGCACATCAATGGTCTAACCACAGTCACATTTTTTGTAGGCACCATGGAACAGGAGAATTTTAAGTGATGTTTTGGAGGCGAATAATGAAGTGGCATTGTGGGAACATTTCCTACTCATCAAGAGGTAGCAAGAAGAAAAGTACAATATCATTTGTTTGGAAAAAAAAAATAGTTCTTGGCCAGTGAAGAAATGTCACAGTGAAAGAAAGGCCAGATTCTCAGCAATAAGAGAGATGATATGCAATGTGGGCCTGGAAAAGAAAGTTCTCAAAAGTGAACACAAATTACTTAGGCAAGGTATGACAGACAACAGACAACAGACAGACAGCAGAGAAATGGTGTGAAGAAGAATTTAAGGTTTAAAAGAGGAATATTTTGACGAAAGGAGAATTAAACTGACCTCAGAAGCCCCAGTCCCCTCTGGGACCAGTTCCAATTTCCTGCAATGCCATATAAAATCTAGGTATTGTCTAGGTTTTGTCTAGATCCTAGTGTGGGACAAAAAAAAAAATTAATTAAAGTATGAGTTTTATCTATCCTTGATTTTCAAGCCTAGACTAAAAAAAGTCTAGATCCTTCTCTGACTTCCTAGTCCTTCTTTGGACGAGATATTTAACATTGATAACATCATGAGATCAGGCAGAATTGCCCTAAGGATAAAGAGAGAGTTGAGGTAGTCATGCTTCTTCCCAGGAGTCAGCCAGGAAGCATATGTACCCCACCAAGGTACTTATGCATCTCCCTTCCAAACCATGCCTTCAAGATCTGAAAGCTAAAAATTGGAACTGTTACTACCTTCAGCAGAATTTCAGTCTTTAATTTACCAAGAATTTTTAAAAAAAACTTAGTAAACTTCAATGATCACCAGTGGACCATTCTATTTTTTTATAGTGAGGATGAATTAATGTTGTCTGGAAGGTAGATTTATTGCTTGTGAATGTTGTAGATCACAGACCAAAAAAGCCATCAAGCAACAGATAAATTTTGCAGATTAATTAACTATGGTCTTTACAGCTATCAAAAACATATTTGTCACATTTTTTGTTCTAGAATATTAACAGTTTAATGGCAAGAATTCTCCATTCCCACAAACTTTTAAGTCAATGAGTTCAAAGTTAATTCCAAATTGGTGGGTTTGGTATAGAGGAGGACTAGGCAAGAAAAACAGAACATAGCTTTCATTACTTCGCTCAGGGACTGGAAAATAGAAATGGCTACTATTTATCAATAATAGTTTATAACTTGCTGTCAGGTATTGCACAATATAAACATTGGTACAACATAACCTGCCCTTACTCCAAAGAGTTAAATTTATATTGTTAAAGCGAAAGCAGCGTCTCATATAGTGGTTAAGCTTAAAACCAGTCAGGAAATGATCACCAAAGTGCAGTGCACGTCTATCAGGAAAAACTGAAATATTTGTGGCAGCTGCGTGACACACAGAAACAAATTGCTGGAGTGATGGGATGTAACCAGTGAAACTTGCTTTCATTCAGATATAAATACTTTCTCTCTTGATACTATTACCAGAGCAATTCTAACTCTACACATTATCTTCCTTCTATGAGTCTACTAGCCTATTTCTATATGCTAATTGGTCAATTGCATATTTGGTGGCTGAATTCTGACTACTTTTACCTCAGTGGTTTCAGTTGAGTGCGACTCCTTGGCCCCTCCTCTCATTTTCATAGCATTTAAAGCATATGTCATTTTAGACTCTACCTCTCTTCAAAGTATGACTAAAAGGGATCAGATGGATCAAAACCTGTTAGAACAGAGGGACTGGTACACAGACTGAAAGACATACAGACCTAAGATTGCAGTTCTGGGCCATAGCTCAATATAAGAGACAAGATGCACCAGGTCACCAGCACTTCAAGGACCTTCTAAGAGAACGAAATTACACAGTCATACAGTTCTGTAGCATTCTTTTCAGCACTATATTTCAGTTTTATCACCGCATTTCTCATGCTGCTTTTTGGCAAGAACACCCTCTCTAGGGAAAATATGGTGTGAAGTTATCATACTATCACAAGTTTTAAAGCATTCACCAGGTACACTAATAGGTTTGTGCATGAATGTTCATACTCTCTATATCTGCAGACTGAATGCCAGCCGAGTTATTTCCACCCAGATCAGAAGTTCTATGAGTAGGAAGGAAAAACTAACAATGTTTATTCCCTGAAGAGGTGAGTAAAAGTGGATTGTTGTTGCCCTAATAACATCAGTCTAGGTGATGCTTAGGGATAGCTTAGAAGCCAAATAAGTTACACTAATGGAACGTAATTCTTTCACTAACTGACACATCCTATCACTGAAAGCATAAACCATCATATTGATTTTGATTATGTGAATTTTGAGGGAAAAAAAGAAAGCATAAGTAAGGATATTCTCTTGCTTCTCATAATATCAAAATAATCATTAACCAATGTGTTCCAATAATCTGCTTGCTATGATGGAGATGGAAGATCAATGGGACGTAGAAACAGTGATAAAAGTTATAGGAATTGACTCTTTGTCACTTTTTCAGAAATTATCCCCAGGAAGAAGATTTAGATTTAGACTTCATGTGTTTATGTTTTGTAAGTAGAAGTTTTAATAGCTTTTTATATTGATGTTGACAGCTTTCTTTATAGAAATGGGGATTTTTCAGTGTAATGTTTCTCATCACAAAATTCCAACCCAGTGGGGAAACCATACCAAAGCAAAATACCCTTTTTTTTGAGTCTCCTAGTTTCAATTAAGCTTTCATATAGACAGATGTTTCAGACCACGTTGGATTTTAAAAATAAAAGTAGGCAGAACACACTTGAGCAGAATAGAGGCTCCTAGAATAATGAGATCGTTATAGTTAAGTCACTCCCATAGGAACAAGGAGATTAAGCTTTTAAATTACTGCTCTGTGGGAGTCACTTCAAAGATTTGAATCTGGTTGTTCTTTGTAGGTGAATGCCCTAGTCACTGAGCTATTAGCTGTGTTGTTTCTGTCCCTTATTCATGGAGATGTCCTTCCATGTACATATAATTAAAGATGTATTGAGAAAAAGGTATATTTCCATGCATTCATTTGTGTAAATTCAATTTTAAAACCCCTAAATCTAAATATTCACAGCTGTCTCTGCATTGATGACTATCAATCCGGCAATTTTGCCTATTTAAATAAATTTTACTATTCCAAAGTTCACTGAAGGCTCTATTATGCATTACTGCCAGGTCGTATTTCCAGCAGAGATAACTGAGTTCCAGCAGGGAGGAAATCCTCATGAGGATGTCTAAAAAGAAATATATAGCCCTGCTCTTGAAAGCAATGCCAGTATTCTGTATAATTTTTGCTTATGGGGATATACAAAGTATATTGTGCTCTGCCTGGTGCTGAAAGGATTCACTGTGAGAATATAGTCACCTAAAAATCAAACTTCCAGGTACTGACTTACTTTAGGTGTAAAAATGTATGCAAACAAAGTCATTGGTAAGTACTGATATACTAAAGTGATACATGAAGTCAGTTAGAAGTAACTAATTTAATATTATTTGACTAGATAATGGTTGTTAATTTCAAAGAAATCCCAAGAAATACTACTATCCATTAATACAGATAAAGTAATTGTACGATAAATTTTATCACTACTTAAGAGTTGCTTTGTATCTTAAAACAGGAAAGCTTTCTTTTACAATTAAAGGTAAAAAGTTTAAATTCAACAGTCAAAACATTTCATTCCAACTAAAATGTCAAAATCTTTACTTCATAAACACTTTTACAACTTTTATCCACAGAAAGCCTTTAACATTCCAAAAGCCTTCTCACTCCAGACAAAATGACACAACCAAATATATTGTAATATCGGGCCTGCTGATATCACAGGAATTCACCTATTGAGGCAGATCTATCTATAAGATGCTGCTTTTATTGTCTCTATTAGCGTGATTGTTTCCTTGATTCCTAGAAAAGCTAGCCATGAGCAGATTGTGAGGGTGTAAGGCAGAGATAATGCATATGTATTTAAAATATTTGCATTTCATAAAAGAGAATCTAGATCCTAAGGAACATTTTGAAGCACCTTAAAAAATATTTGCTATATTCTGAATAGTTCCAATCATGCACAAATCTGAAGAATTTTAGGGATCCTATAATTTCACCAAATTGTTCTCAGAAGTATATATCCAATACAGTATATTTCTTATAATTTATATGCCTTTATATTTGTAGAATATTTTGCTGTCACCTTATACCCTGGTATGATTCCCATTATAATAAACTATTTTTTAAACCAGTTAAGTATAGCATAATTATGTGCTATTTTGGATGCTGTTTAAGTGTTTGATTAGTTTTCCAAGATGTCTGTGTTAATTCCATAAATTTGTCAATTTACATTGACATTTGACATTAAATAAACTAGATGCTGTTGAATTCCAAGCTTTTGCTTTTGGCTCTAAAATTCCACTTCCCTCATTTGCAACAGATTTCTTCTTCTCTTTTGCAATTTATTTGTTATAATTATTTGTGCAAGAGTTGAATTTTTAAGTTCATGTTTGCATGCAATGTGGCAATGCTGAGCTTGACATTATTGTTTACAACTTTAGAAAATCTTTCGGAAAATATGCATCTCAGCAATAGACCAGCATGTGACCATTTTCAGTGGAAATAATTCTCATTAAGCCAGTAAAGTAAATTGTGGTATTGAGTTTTTGCTGATTACTTTTTTCCAGCCTACTCTTCCCCCCCAACTTTTTTTTATGTTCTTCCATTTACTTGGAAGTTAGTGTGCCATATTTTAATTAAAAAGTTAATGGAAATGTTTTAAGTTTGCCTCTGAAATTGTGATTCATTTTAAATGATAAGTGTTGTCACATATATTCTTTGCCAATAGATTTCATATGGATTATTGTCACTTTGATACTCAGCTTCACAGTAATGTCCAAAAAATCTGTAATATGATTAAAAAAAACATTTTAAACAACTCTACAAAATAAATCTCTGATCTGAAGTGTATTTATTGGAAAAAAGTTAAAAATTAGGAGATGATATTATTGTTTCACTTTCTGTTAATCCAGCACCTAAAGACAGAAGTTAGAATTCAGGCACTGCAGTGCTAAGCTCTGCAGAGAGATTTCATTTACATGTTGTTCACTGTAGCTGGAATCAACAGTGTGTTTCCATATGAATAGTGTATGAAAAGTGCAGTAGGAGTCCACTGTGCTGACCAACGGATAAGTACAAAATAAGCATGCAGTTATGATAATATTTTGCAGGGGAGTTGTTTTTTTTTTCACAGTGGCTTGTATGGTATTATGTTTTGGATGTGTGACCAAAACAGTGTTGAAAGCACACCAGTGATTTAGTTCTTGCTGATCAGTGCCTACACAAAGCCAAGGCCTCCTCAGTTTCTCTCGCTGCCCCAGCAGTGACTGAAGGGACATGCCACAGCTTGGCATTGTCTTCAGCAATAAAACTGATGTAAAGAAGGAGGAAGGGAGAACTTTGGAGCGATGGTGTTTGTCTTCCCAAGCAACTTTTAAGCACAATGAAGCCCTGCTTTCCTACAGATGGTTAAACATCTGTCTGCCAGTGGTGAGTAGTAAATTAATTCCTTATTTTGCCTTGCTTGTGTGCACAGCTTTGCTTTACCTATTACACTATCTTTATTTCTACACATAAATTTTCTCACTTTCACACCTCCAATTCTCGCTCCCATTCCCACTGGAGAGAGGGAGTGAGTGGCTGTGTGTGGCTGAACTTCTTAGTAGGGTTAACCCACAACATGCTTGTTCTCACAAACAAGGAAGAACTCATTGCTAATGAGAAGGTTGAAGGCAGCCTTGGCTGTAGTGACTGTAAGAGTCAGGGTTTCAGCATCCTGTGATGAGGGAGCAGAGCAAAACCACAGGATCAAAGTACTGGGCTGCAGGAGATCAGGCTTTGGTCACTTTAAGATCTGCTTGAAGAAGGCTCATGGAAAAAGGCTGTGTAGGGAAGAGGGACCCAAGAAGACGGGTTGATATTCAAGGATCACCCCTAAGCTCAAGAGCAGTCCACCCCATCAGTTAGGAAGTCAGGTAAAAAATGGCAGGTGGTCTTCACGGGAGAACAAGGAGTTCCTGGACAAACTGAAACACAAAAAGGAAGTATACAGAAGTTAAAACTGGGAACAAGTATCCTGGAAAGAATACAGACATACTGCCTGAACATGAAGGTATGAAGTTTTCAAAAAAAAAGTCAAATGGAATTGAATCTGTCCAGTAAAAGTGAAAGACAAGAAAGTATTCCATAATTGTATACATAATAAAAAGAAGTCTAGGGAAAATGTGGGCCCAATGCTGAACAGGTAGGGGACCTGGTGACACAGGACTTAGAGAAGGCTGAGGTTCTGGATCCATTCTTTACCTCAATCTTTACTAGCAAGTCCCAGAGACCATGTGAAATTTCTGGAGCAAGAAGGACTGACCTACGGTGGAAGAGGATCAGGACAGGGACTACTTAAACAAACTGGACTTATATGTAAGTCCCTGCATCCTGGTGGAACACACCACAAGTTCAGAGGGATCTGATCACACCCACAGGTTCTGAGGGCTCTGATTCATATAACCTATTGAGACCATTCTCAATAATCTTTGAATGACTATGATGACTGGAAGAACTGTCTGAGGACTGGAGGAAAGCAAATGTCACGCCTACCAACGAGAAGGGCGAGAAGAAGTTTGCTGACAACTACAGGCCAATTAACCTCACCTCATTTCCCGGGAAGGTGATAGAGCAACTAATCCTGGGAAACTTTTCCAGACACATGCAGAACAGGAAAGTCATGATGGACTCCTCAAGGGAAAGTCATACTTGACCAACCTGATAAACTTCTACAGTGAAATGACTGGCCTGGAAAATGAAGGGGGAGCAGTGGATATTGTCTACCTGGAATTCACCAAGGCTTTGGACACTATCCTCGATAAGATCCTCATAGACAAAATGATGAAGTATGGGCTGGGTGATTAAACAGCATAGCGGTCTGAAATTGTCTGAACATCAGGCCTGGAGGGGGGGCTATCAGTGGCAAAGCATGTCCTTAGAGGCCAGTGACTCTGCTTTCTTGCATTCCTTCTTCCTTCCTGAAGTTATCCAGTAGACATGGAAGGCATTTGATAATGGTTTAATTCAAACTGAAACTACAAAAAACTATCGTCGTGGTTGGTTAAGCACCTAAGCAAGAAGCAGGTAGCAGAAGCCATCTGAATGGATGATAAAACTGAGATAAATCTATGGAAAATTTCAGACATCTGTTTGGGGAACAGAGATAATATTTCTTCTGAACTTCCAACAAAGTAAAAATGTGTGTAGGCTTTTATTATAGGCTTAGGCTATAGTCCAAGCCTATTCTTAGTCACGATTCAGACTTTTATAAGTATAAATCTTTCTGGTCTGCATAATAAAAACCTATGGAGGGATTTAGGAGTTAAGGAAGAGATTAAAACACCAAATGCCTGAACTGAAACAAGAAGTGACCCCGTCTTATAAAAATATATCACATGTTTAACTGAGTGTATGAGGGAAACTCAGCAGAATTATGTGAGAGGTCATCCTTAAAAAGTCCTTATTTATATTTTAAATAATTTTGAACACAGAAAATTCAATCAAGTTCAGTGTCATCCTCTGTAATTTTATTCCAGCCCCTTTTAAATATTCAAATCAGATCTATAAAATCTACAAAATCTTGGCCTTCTTGTATTTGTATTTTTAATAATGTCTTATTTCTGTTTGTCCATCTCTACTCTTGAAGATAGCCTAAAATGCCTATAATCATGTTATTTGTTAACAAAAAGCAGTGTTTAACAAAAAGCAGACCTCAACTCTCCAGTGGAGTTCTCAATGAGAGTCTCAGACTTACTATTACTCCTGTCTTGTCTATCTTCACCTCAGGTTAATTGGTTTTCTGTAATTTTCTGTGTGAAATAAAAAAATTTCCTCAACAACAAGAGTCTGAGATCTAGTTATTGCCTCTGCCTGATGCTTCTCAATGTTCTCAAAAATCGTGTACATTGTTAAAAAAAACTTAAGGTCTGTTATGTTACTGTACCTTGACAGTACCTTTCCCACTAGTGTAATATTAGACAGCTACAGAGGGATTAGTACAACTGAAATCCTGGCAAACAGAAGAAATGAGAAGAGAGCATCATGTACAACAGAAAAAAGAAATGTAAAACCTGAAATAAGCTAGGGATAGGCACTCTGAGGTTACTGAGGGAATAAAACAAAATCCATTTTCAAAACTAATGAGAACTGCTACGCTGCTATCACTCCTCAAGGCATGGGACCAGAGATAAAAGCTCACATGAAGATTGCTAATAGCCATATACCATTCTGTCAAGTAAATTTGTTTAAAAAAACTTTATTGAAGATAACTCATTCTCTGTCTTCTCTTTCTCTCTGTCGCTAACACAAACATCCTTCCTGTTTATACTGGCAAATTTTCTTAGTATAAAATGTTTGGTCTTTGGATTGCTGAAGCCAGGATAAAAAGGCAAAACATAAGTAGGATTATATTCTGAAGAGATGAAATTATGAGTATATGTAAATGCATATGCACATAGTATAATACGAGGGTTTTATCCTTTCCAGAACTATACTGAATTCAGAAGGAGTTACGTCAGATCTCCACAAATTTCAAAAATATAAAAGCCTAACTCTATAATTTTAATTTGTTTTATTAAAATGCAGAAGAAAAT
The DNA here is from genome assembly GCA_013397725.1 of Rhagologus leucostigma. Classification (NCBI taxonomy): domain Eukaryota; kingdom Metazoa; phylum Chordata; class Aves; order Passeriformes; genus Rhagologus; species Rhagologus leucostigma. Next base: position 688,086 of record VZTD01000824.1, on the reverse strand, counting down.
AGAATCTCTGTCCATACTATTGATGTGTTCTTGACAAAATTTCAATGTATCCTACCTACATCTCACCATCAAATTGGGGAGAATAGAAAATGTCACCATTAGCAACCTCAAGTTCTTACTGCTTCACATATCATATAAATTACCAAAACACCAAAAAGAGTAGCCCAGTAGCCCTATTCTGAAAATGAAAAAAAAATACATGTTTATTTACAGAAGGATAGCATACTAGACAGTCTGACTCCTCCAAATATTTCTGTTCTTCCAGGTAACAACCATCTTTTTTGTAGTGTTTGTTAGGTCACTTTTGTGAGTATTTGCAAGCTTGCCTGCAGTAGAGATTGTTAATATGTAGCCAGCACAAGAGAAATAGTCTTTTCAGCAGACCATGTTTCAGTTTTGTACTTATAAATGTGGTGGTTATCCAACAAGAAATGTGTGTGTTGGCTTCCAACCCAGTATTGTATGTCAATATAATCTGTCTGACAGCAGAGGCCTTATTTCATCACTATTCCCGTCTTCTTTCTTTTGAGCAGTACCCCTTTCATCTTGGATATATTGTTAAATTTTTCCCTGCATGAGATCAGCTTACAGCTGATGCTTACCACCTTAAATCTGATTGTGTGTACTTTGTAGGTGAAAAAGTAGCTTAAATTGCAAATTCTAACAGATAGCAGATAAGCAGATAATGTTGAGTATGTCCGTGGGTAAATGAACTACTGAACACAAGGAGAAACCTGCTGCTTCTTAGCTGCAACCAGTATAAGCTGCACTAAAATTTTGATAAAACTTAGAGTAAAGAAATGTATCACAGCCTGAATCCTCCAAGCAATAAAGGAACATGAGAGAAAATCAACAGTTTGGAGGGTGATCATATGTTGTGCTTCTTCATATGGACTATTTAGACTGGGGAAACTGAGGGCTTCAGGCCTAAAAGAATAGTTCCTGGAAAGAAGTGGTGCTGGAAACAAAAATCAGTCTTGGAAAGAAGGTGAAGATTCTGACCAGAGGAAAGTTACCCAATACAACTTTGTGTCCAGTATGCCCAGACCAGGAGAAATGTGCAGGGAAGGAGACACCTACTGAGAGCACTGTTGGGGGACCAAGTGTAAGACATAATCAGGCAGGGGAAAATCTTTTATTGTCTTCGTTCTTAAATAAACCCCATCATAGAAATCTAAATGAGGTTATCATTTACCCTTTCTCACCTGTAGCCAGATCTTAATTAACGTCTATGGGGTCTTTGTGTTTCTGCTATCTTGAGTCTGTGAGTACCTCAAAAGGCTTAGGACCCACTGCAGAACTTATTGTTTTGTTGGTTCATAATTTGTGTGGTACTTATCTGAATCAGACCTACTGATTTGTGTATATGTGGCCTCACCTTTGGCCTCTTTTTTTGAGTGTTCCCTCATTTTCTTAAAATTATTTTCCCCATGTTCTTCTAACAGCAACAGACTACCACTGAGCTTACAACTTAAGGCATGGGAAGTCTCCTTCCTCTTTGTCTTGTTTTGCTATCAATTCTCCTGGTTTCTTTGATGTTTTCTCATTGTTTAGAAAACAGATGCAGATAGGTGTCTCTTAATGCTGATTTTTTTGATTTTGTTTCCCTTCTGCAAAGATGACTGTTCTGGGCTGTTTCCTTCTGTTAGTCAACTCACCTATGCTGAAGTAAAAATGTACTCTGATATTGCTTATGCCATTAAAAGCTCTTGCTTTTTGTCCTCAGTTTCCTCAGTGTGAGATCATAAATACGTCCTTGCATATTCTTCTGTAATTTGTCTTGAATGGACACTGTTTCCTAACTTAGGCAATTCTGGGGCAGAGGATTGGGTCCTTAAAGCATTCAGTCATAGTTACTACAAGTACTGGTTTCTCTTCTGGTCCAGTTTTTAACTGAAGACTTGTGAATAGCTCACAAAGTCTCCAAGTGCATGAAAATACCTGCATCCTCATCTTTAACAAAATATTTCTTCTGTCTTCTAATATTTTGTTTGGTTTGGGGTATTTTTTTTTTTTTGAGAAGAGAGGACAGAGGGATGGTAGGGCAAAATGCATGTAAAAATACAGTATCTTTGTATACAGGCATTTTAAGCAATTGCTGGAGTATGCTTTATTTTTTTTTATCCCTATGAAGGATTATTCCATTCAGTTCTTGTTATCTTTCTTTCAGTGCATCAGTAAATAAAAAACTTCACTTTCCCATTTCCCCCCACAATGATAAATGCATTTTTAAGACCGATTTCTTAGTGCTGTGTCTTCCATGCCTGTACAGGTTTCTTTGAATGTCAGTGTAACATTCCCTGTGGTCTTAGGACTTTCATAATGCCTCTTCTCTCCATTTCAAAGTGTCTTATTTTTGCTGCTGAATCACATTTTATTTCTCTTTTGCAGATCTCTCTAAAGTACTCTCTGTCATCAGGTTTCATATACCCTTGAGAAGACTAAAACTGTTAAAAGGATGCTCTTCAGAGTTGTTATAATTACGAGGATTGTAGCTGTGTGCACAGACTGACTTTCTGACATTCGTTTCTAATTCTTTCCTTCTGCAATCTTTCCTCCATGGAATTTTCTTTGTTACTGGTTTAGAAAATCATATCTGTAGTATTACTTGCCCATACCTTAACATGCTGTCAGTGGTTCAGACTTTACCCTTACTAGAAAGTACATTTAAGAAGCTACATAATATAGTGGGATTTCCCTCCTACTGCTGTGTACCTTGCTTGATCACTGATTATTGTGCGAAGAGCACACTTAAGAATATATATCCCAAAACATCAGATAACATTATATTACAGGGGTACTAATATTTCTTTTTGAAAATCACTTAGAACTGGGGTAAATGACAGCACAAGGTCTAAGGCACTGAGGGTTATATTATTCATGGTCTTGTGTAAGGCTTTAAGATTGGTAAATGATTCCACAGAGAAAGAAGTGAAACAATAGCTATAATTCTCAAGGGAAAATCTGAGATTTACTGAAAACTAGGACACATAGTCTGTTCTAGGAGCATATTAGAGCAACACCCTCTGATATATAGCTCATAAACAGTAGTTGTATTACTGCTGTTATTCAAGGAATCTCAACTACAAGCATATTAACAGGAATTATATTTTTGTAAATAAACATAAATGAGATTAATACACTGGAACTTGCTGCCCATTTATTTAATCGAACAAAACCTACTTCTCAAGTCCAGTTGCAGTAACTGTTCCTCACTATGACAGCACTGAGAGCTATTTGCCACTGAAAGTTATCGTATAGCAGAGGTCAAGTACTAGCCAACAGCATTTGTTTGTTTTTTTTTCCAGTGGCTATGTTTCACTAAAAGAAAAAAAGGAAAAACAAAAAAGATTTATTTTTGTAGGGAAATTTGGAGCATTAAAGGGTGATGAAACATAATAATTTATATTTTGTATTCAAGAGAGAAAGAAATACATTATCTGTTTAGAGTACTCATGAAGAAAACAATCACTGGCCAATAGCTGTGTCATTCCTTTGTCCACTTTCTTAACATGAGGAATTTGCAGAGACTATCCAAACAGATTTTCCTTTATGTTTGAAAAAGAGGTTCATACATTACCAAAGAAAGATCATTCTAGTATGAAATGTGTATTAAATCAAACATCTAACTGGCCTACTGGGGTAAAATGATGGTTCAGGTAAGGCAAGTTATGCAATTACTGAATTTATTTCTGTTACTGACAAAACAACATAAAGAGAGTTCAGTCTTTCAGGAAGCAGAGATAAGGCTAGGTCTTCCAAGTTTCCAGTAAAGCTGGTATGTTAAACATGAAGAGTCATCCTGTTTCCTGTTATAGTTGTGCTGGGGCCACCTCAGTACTTGCTTTTTACTTACTCACTGCTTCTCGCTAGCTTCCTTGCCTGATTTGTTTGCTGGATCAGATTTGGAAGTATGGACTCCCATCTATTATTGGTCACAGTTTTTTTGATTTCACAGAATATTCTGAGTTGGAAGGAATGCACAAGGATCGTTGAGCCCAACTCTTAAGTAAATGGCCCATACAGGGATAAAATGCATAACCCTGGCACTATTAGCACCATGCTCTGACCAGCTGAGCTACTGTCATTAATGTCATTAACGAAAAATTAGTCATTAATGAAGTTTGGCAAAAGTACGAGCACCAGTCTCTGCAATCCATAGACAAAACTAGACCTATGAATGCATGTTATTTCCCAGGGATTCTGGACACATTAAGTTTGTAATTTTTGTGTACGTAATTCTTGTTTTTATATAGACCCTGTACACCCAACTCGGTGCCAAACTATGAAATGCACAGCAGTCATTTACCTGGAATTTTTGGAAGCCTATTTGGAGGTTTTATAGGGCTAGAAATATGTCGAAATTCTTACTCTCCAGGCTAAATTTCTAGACAGAAAAGAAAATATATTCCACAATGTATTTGTGAGTGGAACTGGGGAGTTGCTACAGCAATGCGTTCTCAGACACTCAGCTCACCAGAGGAGGTATTCAGGGCAATGACCTCTTACACAGCACTCCTCAAAGCTTTAGAAATCTAAATTGAACACTATCTTTTTACCAAGAGTATTTGAACTATTTTCATTCCTTCTCTCCGCTAAATACTCTGGAATGACATGACAAGGATGTAGGGAATATTAAGAAACACCTAAAGAACTAGGTGTCTAGGCAACTTGTTGTAATGACTAGTAAATGATAAAAGATGAGTCATTGGATGAAGGCCTTATATTTCAGATTATGTCTAAACTTGGGACCTGGATCACATCCAATCCTCTCAGCCTGAAAGAGTTCACTTTCATCAAATCTCACTTTTATACATGTAAGAACTAAGTAGGTTTTAGCTTGCTCCAAACTTCATTGTCACAGAGACCAGCTTTTGATATCAAGCTGACACATCACCAAATGAAAAACAAGAGAATGAGAAGGGAAAAGTAACTGTGTGGACCATAGAGATGATGCCTACCAGTAATCAAATTGATGTGATTGTGAAAAAACAATTATGTTCTTCATACGTGTCAGATAAATTTTAGGATGTGTTAGGTAAATTGCAGGTCACAGTTCCAGCTATCTGGTAGAAACAACAAATTTGGACCAAAGGAATGTTACAGATAAATTGATAGAGCCTAGATAATTCCATTTTTGGAGAGTTCGAGAGCACATTTTGAAGAAGATAGTGTCATAGTAAGAGAATTAGCACAGAAAGAAGAAGGAATGTGGTCATATCAGGAAGACTGTTTAGAAACAATTCTGACTATCTTAAAAAGCACATCCACATGTACTATGTCACTTGTGGGTAACTGTATTACACCAACTAAAGCCTTATCAGAATTTGCTAAGTATTTTTAAATTATTATATTATGTTTGAAGCCATGTCCAGAGTGAAACCAGCTACAGTTATGTTTCAGTCAATAGCTATATTGTTAGTATGACATAAAATTTAAGACAATTCTAGCACCAAAGATATTTTAGCTCATTTTCATACTTTCATATAGTCAGAATTGTAAAATTTGCACTTATACTGAACCTAAGTTTGAGAACTATAGTTACCAAACTCAAAAATAAAGCACCACCACTACCTTTCTTATTTAGAGGACAGCTAAATACACAGTTATATCATATGTCTAAATATATTACGCAGTGGACAGTGAGCAGCTGGCTGCAAAGATCATACCTCTAACTTTATGGTAGAGGACCAACTGTTATTTTATTCATCCTTAGTTTTGTTGCCTTTCCTCTTCTCTGACAGTGGCATGAAGAAAGAAACAGAAAAGAAAAATTTTTAAAAGACAGCTTGATGCTTTATATTTATTTAGAAAGACTAACTGCTAATTTTGAAATTATTTATATTTTTTATTTATTCATTCTAGAAATTCTCATTAAAATTCTGAAACAATATCTCAGGTCTTGCTCATAGCTTTTTCATTTTCATTTTAATTTCTTATTGTTTATTTTGTCATTAGAAACAGTGGATATGATGACCGTCATCATAAGAAAAGTTAGGAAAAGTAACAGCAGAGAAGTAGCAAATGGGGGAGGAAAAAGAAGGCAAAGAGAGACAAATGAAAAATAACACCCTAAAACAATGGACTATTTATTTAAAATAATAGTCTTGAAACATTAAGAAAATAAAGATTGGGGATTTTTTACTGAAATCCATCTGGGGTGTTTTGAAAAGTAAAAACCCCTTTTGCAACCTTTTAAAACAGTTTTTTAAATAGAACCCCAAGGGTAATCAGGTGACATCAATCAATGCTTTCACTCTAAAAACAGGCATTTTGACAAATGTAATAGAAACATATGTTTCACTTACACTTTTAGGATCATAAGCATACCCTTCCCTTCCCTTCCCTTCCCTTCCCTTCCCTTCTCTTCTCTCTACTTATACCTCTTCCTCTACTTTTCCCTCTCCTCTTCCTCTACTTTTCCCTCTTCCCTCTCTCTATCCCTTTCTATTTCCCTTTCCCTTTCCCAGCTGGCCCAGATCCAGATTATGAGTATACTTCATATGTTATGTAAGTCAGTGGTCAGCTGGGTTGGTGGGCCTGGAGGCTGCAGTCTCACATAACAGACATTATCTCCATAACAGCTTCATCTAAGCTGAATGAAGATGGAATTTGTAGCATCCTACTTTTAGATATCTACAATGTATCATTTATATTTGTAGCTCAAAGGCGCTTTTAACAATAGATTAAGTGAAATAGACACTTGTAGAGCATCATTTATCTGATCTGTTTTTAAAAATCTACTCTACAAGAAGATGATTCTGTCCCAGATACATGTGTGGCAGCATCTACACTAAACTAAGGAGGCCATGGGCTTGATCTCTAGCACATACAGACCTTTTCAAGTTTAGTCACCCCTTAGCATGATTCAGAGAGGTGCCAGCCCATGTTCTCCCAAGCAAAACCCAGAGGTTCTCTATTCATCCAACAGGTGTAAGGGATTGTCTAGAGAATAGGGAAAGGGAACTGAAACTGAGAAATGCTTTCAGATCTGCTGGTTGGTTCTTACCCCATTTGATGTACTGATACAAATACAGACCCAGCAAATACCGTAAACTGAAAGCTACAAGTCAAAATTTAGAGCAAAGCCTCAGCTGATGATCTGTTTTGGTAAACTGATTCAACCTGATATTTGACTGCTTCTGCCTCAAAATTTTCAAAGAACTTTACAGTGACCGGAAACACTGGATCAGGATTAACAGTCCTGTCATATACTCCGCTTTAGTGGGGTGCATACACACTTCTGATACCAAATATGTGTGTAAAACACTTCCAGAGACATGCACAGTATCTTTTCCTAGCTTAAAAAATGCAATAAAATGGAAATTTGATCAAGCACATGAACCGCTCCCAAGAGCAAAATACAACCACAATGGTATCCAAGCTTGATTACATTTTTCTCCTATTTCCAAGCAACAGAATCACTATACATGTGCAAAACAGTTGATCTATTCACTGAAAGTCTCTATGTTTGGCATGTTTTCAACCAGCAGGTTCCAGTGTTGGAATTGTCTTCATGAAAAACCTGTAGAAATTACTTTTAAGCTGTATCAGTATAATATGAGACACTGATCCAGCAACAGTTATGATAGTGCTTTGGGTGAGTGGTGGGTCTTGCCTGTAATCATGTCACAGGTGTGTTGCTCTCTGGATAATAATCAACCAGCAGCCTGTAGGCAGTCAGTATGGATGCACGAGCCAAGATGTCATGTCCTCCCTTGTGATATGCTATTCACTAAGTGTGCTGCTGTAGTTTAATGTGGCAGGCAGCTAAACCCCACAGACACATTTGCTCACTCCCTCAGTGGGATGGGAGACAAAATCAGAAAAAAAAGAGTAAAACTCAGGGGTTTATATAAAACCAGTTTAATAGGACAGAAAATTTAAGGAATAATAATAATATTAATGGTAAAAGAATGTACAAAACAAGTGATGCACAATGCAATTGTTCACCACCTGCTGGCAGTGGGCCATCAACCCACCAGCCAATTCCTCCCAACTTTTACTGTTCAGCATGATGCGATATGGTATGAAATATCTTTTTGGTCAGTTTGGATCAGCTGTCCTGTCTGTATCCCCTTTCAAATTCTTGTGCCTCCAGCTTCTTGCTGGCAGAGCAGCATAAGAAACTGAAAAACAAAACATGGTCTTAAAGCAAAACCCACAGCACTACAGCAACTTCTAGGAAGAAAAGTAGCTCTTATCCAGATGAAAACAGGACACATGCAGGCTGATTTTACTTTCTGGGCTAGGCTGTCTCCCAGCAATCCAGGTAGGACCATTATTCATCATGGCTGATATAGAGGAGACTGTGTTCCTGATTTCCACACCAAGCTCTCATTGTAATTGCAGCTCAGATTGTTGCAATTATTTCATTACATTAAGTCACATGGAACAAGTCCTTCCTTGAGGTCATTCTTTTCTATACTGTTTTATCAGCTAAAGGAAAAGAAGAATGAAAGTCACTGAAAAAGAAGATGAAAAAGATCTATTAGGCCATCTGCTTCTTCTCTCTGCCAGAGTGTGATTGTTCCTTATTGTTCACTTGAGCATGTTTTCTCAAGTCTAATTTAAAGTCATAGCAAAGAGTATTCCATCAATTTCCTTAGGAAACAAATCCATAGACTAGTTAACTTGGTCAAGATGATTTTTCTTCTTCATGTAACATTTTATCTTGCTTCATTTTATTCCATTTCTCCTAATAATAAACTCTTAAAACTATAGTGTGATAAATAGCCTTTTACTATCCTTGATGTTTATACTCTGCGAATATTTATAGATTATTATCGTCCTTGCAAATTTGTCTGCCAAGAGCACATATTCAAACATTCTACTGTTTCAAAAACTCCAGAAATTTTACAAGACATAGAAAACGATACACCCAGAAATTTGATGAGTCAAGAATTTGCCCATAATGTAAATTTTTAAAAGAGAAAGCTTAATTCTGTAATAAATTTTAAAGTATTTGGGAGACTTACAGCCAAGTGAGATATTAAGAAATTTGATTGCATATATTGGAGAGCAATTCTATACTGCCATGCCTGAGAGCACAACATAGCCTTTATTTATAAATCAGGTAAATGGAATGGGTCTGGTAGAGTACAAGAGTAAGAGTGTTCTGAGGCTGAAGAGTTCATTTAATAGCTAAGGTTAACTGTATACCTGCATTTCAATGCAAATATATACATACTGGGTTTTTTTAAGTGGAATAAAGAAGTATAAAGATTGCCTTCAGTCACAACTAGTGTCAGCCAGCTTACCTTTTTCAGCTGAAGTAATAGAGTCTGATTTTGTCAAGAAACTACACAAGTTGTCCATATAATCATTCCTAACACTGTAAAATAATCAGAAGTGAGAGGTGAATAAGATACATACAACTTTGTGAAACAGAAAATTGGCAGGTCTGATGAACTGAGGTATTAAGGAAAACTAAGTTTTCTTGAAAATAACTAAATTTTGCCTTAAAAAGTGTTAGGGCTGTAGGAAGCTAACTTGTGTTCTCATTTTGGGTTTTTTGGGAGGATACTGTCCAAATCAGCTACTTTAAGATGAACACAGCTGATTCACATTTAGAATATGGTATTGAAAATATTAGTCTTCCAATCTTAATGTATTTAAGCTTGGCAGGCACATCATTAAAACTTTGAAAAAGAATACCTGAAGAATAATATTATTAAATCAGTGGAACTGGTGAGGGTGCATCTCTCTGCTTCATGAAAATTTTTCTACAAGCTGTGTTTGGTGGGCCACTTCAGTATTGATCAGAAAGCTATTGTCACGTAACAGCTTGCACTAGACATTGTACAGTAACTAAGCTCTGCTGAAACTCAATTAATCTCACCTAAGTTACAACAGGATTGCTTTTAGATTTTTTAAAATCATTTTGCTTGGTTTACATAAATGCAAGTTACATGCAATGGAAAATATTGAGATATTAATACAGTTTTTTAAAGAAAGAATAATGAACTCAACTATTTAAAAACTGGAGGACTATGTTGAAGTGTAAATTCATAAGATTTAGGTAATTCTATTTTTTAGATCAAATGTTTCATTTGAAATTAATGCATGTTTCATTTCTGTGGTTATGAATTTCAAGAATGTTGAATTTTCAAGAATATTGAATTTTGAAGAATATTAAATGCAGGGAAACAGGAAACAAGATATTCCTTTGTATTATCAAAAAAGAAAATATTAAAAAAGCTAAATTATAATTTTGTAGTTCTGTTTATATTCCAAAGAAGACTCATCACAAAAACCCCAGATTTATTCTTCTGTAGGTACAAGAGGAAAAGAAACATATTGGCCACAAAGAGAAACAGCAAGAGAGGACATCTGCTGGTCAGCAACACCATTACCCAAACTGAAATGGTCAGTGAAAAATACTTGATCCCTACTGATTCGGTCATCCATAACACAGTAAAAATGCTACTGTTAGGGGGTTTCTGGGTATTTGTGCTAACACATGATACATCCTATTAGACTCGGAGGGAAAAAACCCTGCTTTGTTTTGAAAGCAGCTGAATGCAAGCAGAAGTATGTGAGAAGAATGGGAAAAGAAGTGAAAGAAAAAGATAGAAATGAAAACTAACATGCAATTGAGATAAAGAGAATCTAGAGTCCGGTTTCCTATTCAATATACTTGAAAAATTTTCTGTTATGCCAACCACAGGTTGATCCCCATTACAAGCTATTTAGAAATGTTTCATAACTGCATCCTTCTGGCTTGTACTTTCTTTCTAACTTCAAATTTTAAGTTTTTAAAAATTTGAAATGACCTCACTATGCCTGGAAATAATTAACTTAAATAAATTAAGTTATTGAGAACACTCTTAAAGTAAATACTGCCTCAAAACATGGAGCATTGCTGCCATCCTCGAAAATAAAGAGTTTCAGAACCTTTGGTACTTTGTTAACTAGTTCTGGAGCTCTATCATTAGTTGGGTTATAAAGAATATGTGAACACACCTTTAAAGAACAAGTTGTGTATCTTATAGATTGATAATAATAACAACAACATATTCTAAATTAATCATAATAGCATATTAAATATATGCTTAATTATAATAATTATTTTGCTATTATTAATATAATTTTAATATACAGTATTTTTTCCTCAGTTTCTTTACTAGAAACTAGCATATAGAAGAATAACTTCGAAAATTACGTCTTAGATGCATGCATTGGTGCTCATGTAATTAAATTTAAGAGCATGAAATCTGCCTGCTCTGTGATACATAAGAACCGTGCACATTGCATCCTCAGAACCAAAATGCCAAATGTTGTCTGAAAAGCTTTCAAGTTCAGAGAAATTAAAAATATATACTTAGCTTTCATGCCGTATTAACATTAGGCTATATAATACTGGCACCTGAAAAAAGCTAAATTATGGCTTTCTTCCACTTCTAACATTTATTGTTTTAACAAAATTTGCAGTGTTTTAGCAGCAATTATGTTTTTTTCCCAAACTGACTTATGTCCTAATTAAGAAGCTAACACAACTCTTGAAGGGTGAGCTTCCGATTTATCTAATCTACAGAGATGAAATAATCTTGTGTTTTCTGTTAGTGGTTGAGGTAATTGTGTGATACAAAGAAATAAGAAATATATTTATTACTTCCTTCGTGCTCCTCCTTTCTTGCACTGGACAGTATGCTCAGTAATGATCACTTCCGTCAATAAAAAAAAAAAAGAAAGAATTCCATCTCCTTTTCCATCTACTTTGCTTCAGGCTAAGGTTTTTGGTTCCTCTGTGATAAATACATGGTTTTGTGAAGGGCTCATACAGTATTGACAGCAAAAAGTAGCTGTGGGCCTGTTGTATGCAACACAAGGTACAAGTCTGCTTTGAAAGCTCCTTTGTTTCCTCGGCAAATAAAGTTCTCCTTCTCTAAGCACTGCTCTTGTATTGTCAGAAAACAACAATTAGCAGACCTAGGATGCCAACATAATAGGTGAGGCTTCTGCAACTGTTAACACTCAGAAAGCTGGGTATTACTGTTCATGTGATTATTAGATACTGGCAGGGATGAAAAGCTTATTTAATTCACGTGTGTAGGTCAGATGGCTGAACCCACATGTGGATTAGCTACATTAATAAAGCATCAGAAGCCGAAACATTACGTGCTCAGTATTCCCCGAGCCAGGAAGCCTGTCTGATTTGATTTGGTGTTATTCAATCAAAAAGGTGAGAGGTTTGAAAAGGAGTTAACATTAGATGGTACCCCTAAAACACAGGATTGTTTATTTCCCGGGTCCATTTTATCTAAAGTTGTTCTGCCAAAACAAAATCCCATTTCACACTCAAAGGATCAATAATTGTGCATTCTGATTAATGGATCTTGGGGTCTTTAGGCCTCTATCGTTCATCATATGTGCTTTTTGTAATGATTTTATGCTTTTTAAATTATTCTGTTGGCTAGCTGTTGACACCTCAGATTCTTCTATTTACTCTATTTTGCAGTATTTATTTGCATACAGATGTTCCTGTCCAAGCAGTGTGGCACTTTTTCTGTTTGCAGTAGAGATCTCTCTCTGATATCCTTTTTCACATATATAATTATCTCACTACCCATGTCATCCAGTAGGAGCCATTCTGTCAAAGATTATACAGTCAAGCTCCACAAATTTTAATGAAATACTTCCTATTCATTTCCCAAGCTGCACTAGGGCAACATATCACAGACCAAATAGGCTGAGGAGAGGAAAAAAAATGAAATATTTCATATTTAAGACTGGATGGACTCTATATGTGAGTTAGGTGGGATGCTTTAATCAGAAATAATAGATAATTACTTGAAAACACTAGTTCAGTGTTCTGTTATTGTAAAAGAGGACACAAATATTCAGAATATTTGCAAATCTGAGCATAACAGAAAAGATCATCATACTATTTTACAAACTGTGCTGGGCCCACACCTAGACCAGTGCATGCAGTGACGATTCTTTATCTCAGAAAACCTGTAGTACAACTGGAAATGTGGGGAGGTGCAGGAAGAATATTGAAATGTATGGAATTCTTTCTGAACTGAATAGGTTAGAATTCATCAGTATTGAAAACAGAAGAGTGAGAGATGTGAAAGAAATTGTTAAGGCATCTATCCTGTCCGACCATTCGGGAGCCACTCTGCCAGCCACAATCCCACTACCAGAGACTTTCCCTTGGTGTGCGGTCTTACAGGGACCTTATTTACTTTGGAAGACATGAAATATCTGCTTCTTAAAGATTTGATACTAGGCAGAAATAGTTTTAAATACTGAATAAGAAATTAGTAGTTTAATTGTTCTCTCTTAATGTCTTAATTAAGATTTCACTAATCTTAAGAAGTTGACAGAATAATTGTTTTTCTAAAACAATTGCATTCAAATTATATTCACAAGGCATTTTCTTTCAGTCTTGGGATGGTTTTAGTTTTGCTTTTGGTATGTGTTTCTAGAGTACATGGGTAGCTGTCACTTAAACTTTGGTAATGAAGCAAATTGCACTTAGAAAAACAATGTAATAGCATTTTTCAACATGAAAAGATTAATAGAAAAAAAAACCAGAAAGAAAATACTGGTAAAATCCACTTGAAATATGCAGAAGTACAATATCGATAATTGCTTGAATTGCTTGCAGAACCTTCCATTATTCATATGACTCAGAGCCTTTGAAGTGATACGTATTTTGGTGTGACTGTGCTCTGCAGTACTTGTTATTTGCTTTCCACATGGGATTTTTTTAAGCAACTGCAGATTTGAAATAACCCTGGTCCATTGTGGCAATGTCAGAAAATGTAGCAGTTCAGTTTGACACAGTGGTCAGAACTTCTTTCCTGTTCTTGTTTTAGACACAAGCCAATTACATGACCTTGAAATAATTTCTTTAGTACTGTTTGTGTATTTTTTTAGTAAGTCTTTGGATGGGAACCTTTTTCACTGTTAGTCTTCTTGGACTGCCCTTGGAAATACAACCCAGCACCCAGAGACTGGTGTGAAAGACTGGTATAAGAAATGTTTAGGTGAAATGGGTCAGTGTTGAATCTTCCTGGCATTGTAGTATAAATGAAAGCATTAACAGAGGTGGAGTCTGGGGGTTAGTGACAGGTAAGTTAAATATTGTCATTAAAATGACAATAGAGTGATTAAATAGAGATGTGTATAGCTAGTTTGTGATGGTGAAAATGTCTGAAAAAAAGGTTTTAATTAATTGTTTAAAACAAAAGGGAAAATCTCAGATAAAATCATCTGGTCAAACATAGCGCAAAAGCAAATCTCTGGTAAGTTGTACGGTTATTTTCAGCTATTTGTGTGAAGAAAACATTCTTCTATTGGGAAGGTACTAACCTGAGATATTGGATAGGATGTGAAGGCTAATAAATCTTTATTGTGTGGGTTTAGTTTGGTTTGTTGTTGGAGGTTTTTTTATGAAAAGCAAGAAAGACATTAGTGAATTTTTTTTTTAAACTGAGGTATAATAAGGTTTTAGAACTGACAGGTCTGATATACATCCCTTTTTTTGCTCAGAGAATATCAGAAATTGCTGCAATGTGAATTTTCCCACACCTCCGAAGAGTGTGTTTCAGTTTTTGCTGCAGAAATTACTTCTAATGGCAGGTCAGTTCAGACTCAATTCTTTTCTCTGTGCTTCGTCCCCAGACTACCAACCAGGATATCAAGTAGTGACAATTGTTCAAAAGAGGCAATTTCTTGTCCCTCAGCACCAACCTGGAAATAAGGTAAAGAAACCTTGAAAGAGATCAGTTATCCTGTACACAGCCGCTTTCCACTTAATGTTGATTTGTGCTGTCACGAACAAAGTGGGTGGTAGTTTATTCTTACTGGCAGCAGGCATAAACTATCAACTGCTTGCTTTGTGAAGTGAAAAAGAAAAAAAATCAGTGTTAGATGTAAAGCAGCCATGAGGCCATGAGCAGGATGACAGATCATTGTAGAGGCTTTATTTTATTTTCAGAACCCTGTTAGTGAACAGTACAATGACTCTCAGATTCATTCATTACTTTCATAATGGCAGTATCCACATTAAATTTGATTATTGACCTTAAACAAAGGGTTGTCCTTGAAAGTATTTCCTCTTCTCTTTGATTAAAGAGTGTTCCTACATTAATGATTGTTAGTTCCATTTTCACCTTAGATTTTTGTGGTGGAAACAAGACGAGTATATCACAGTATCAAGCTTTTAGAGATTATCAAGACTTTTAGAGACAAAAAAAAAGGAGAGAATAAAAAGGCAGCAGGACTTGTTAAGTTCTGGCAAGGCAAAGGGATAGTACTGGATGTAGAAAAATCAGAAACTATAAAAGCAGCAAAAGAGATAAATGTAATGTACTTGAATCTTTATGGAGGCTACCTGACAACTGTATTTGATCATGTAGTGGTTGCCAATTTCTTAGAGAAGCAAAGGAATCAGTCTCTGGGTGCTGGGTTGTGTTTCCAAGGGCAATCCAAGGCCCTGGTGTGACTTACTAAATGTGATTTGAGGAACGGAGAGATGCCAAAAAAGGGAAATCATGAGTTTGGGACTGGTGGTTTTATACAGATGGTCAACAAGAAGCAATATGACAGTAATGGGTATAGTAAAAAATGGTAGCCAGGGCTAAACTTTCATCATTTAAAAGGAAAAGAACACCACATTGTCAAAGGATACCTGCAGGACATTGAAATGTAGGGAATCTCAAACTTATTAAAAGTATTTGTTTCTGTGACACACTAAATTCAGGGCAAATTTGATACAATTTGCAGGAAGCAAAGGTGATGTAGACCCAAAGCCCCCTCACCCACCTGTGTTGCTGTGTGTGCTTCCCTTGCTGCACACAGCAAGGAGGACTGCACGGTTTCCTGAGTCATTTCAACTGCATCTAGCCAGGACTGATAGCAAATATTCAGAGAAAGACTAGACATTTGGCTGGATGAGGAGAGCAATTTGCAGTGATGATAAACCTTACAAATTTAACTTTACACTGGCAGATTTGAAGCACATCTGTTAAACATGCTGGAGTGTGGGGCTGATTTTGCTCACTTTTTTTGAAGTACTGGCACTATCTATTGTTAGAGTGAGGATATTAATCCAGATCCAGTGTTTTGAATTTGCATGGCAATTGTGACAGGTTCTTAAGCCAATTGCTAACACAAATATAGTAAAAGAAATTATTGCGTTTATATCAGACTAAGTGAAACAAAAAAGGAAAGAAAGCTGATAATAGCTATGAAGTAACTTCCAAAAATGATGTCATATAAATTGTTTTACCTCTGTGTCTTTCACGGTTCTCCCAGTCATAGGATGTTTTTTCAATCATTTTGGATAATTTTTCATCTGGTCAAAGTCATAGAATCATAGAATGAATTTGGTTGGAAAGAACCTTAAAGATCATCTAGTTCCAACTCTTCTGATGTAGGCAGAGATCAGGTTGCTCAGAGACCCATCCAACCTGGCCTTGAACACATCCAGGGATCGGCCATCCACATCTACTCTGAGGAACCTGTTCCAGTGCCTTACCACCCTCACAGTAAAGAATTTCTTCCTAATACCTAATCTAAACTAACCATCTTTCAGTTTAAAGCCATTCCCTGCTGTCCTATCACCTCGTGGCCTTATAAAAAAGCCCTCTTCAACTCTCTTTTAAGTTCTCTTTAGGTTCTGGAAGGCTGCTCTAAAGTCTCCCCGGAGCCTTCTCCAGACTGAACAATCCCAACTCTCTCTCTGATTTAGAGACAAGGATGTTATGTGGAACAGTGTCAAATGCTCTGCACAAGTCCAGGTAGATGACATCTATTCCTCTTCCCTCATCTATCAACACTGCAACCTGCATCATAGAAGGCCACCAAATCTGTCAGGCACAATTTGCTTTTAGTGAAGTCATTTTAGCTGTCACCAATCACCCCCTAATTTTTCAAACGCTTTTGCATAATTTCCAGCAGGATTTGTTCCACGATCTGGCTGGGCACAGAGGTGAGACTGACTGGCCTGTAGTTCCCTGGCTCTTAATTTTTTCTCTTTATACGAGGATATGGCGGTTATGTTTCCCCTTTTCCAGTCAGTGAGAACTTTACTGCCACAACTTCTGAAATTTGAAAGATAGTGGTTTAGCCACTTCACGCACCAGTTCCCATCCAATCTGTAGATCCGTCTCATCAGGTTCCAAGGACTTGTGCACCATTAGGTTCACTGGATGGGATCCTCATTGCCCTAAGGATCTTGAACCCCACCATTTTATGTTCATTGCATCTGAGGCTGCCCTTGATCTTCACATTTCCCCACCAACTCCTCCTTGCTGGTAAGAGCAAGGTCCAGGATAGCACCTCTTTTTGTTGGCTCCTCTGTCCCTTGGAAAGGGAAGTTAACATGACCACAGTCCAGGAACCTTCCAGACTGCTTGTGCCCTGGTGTGTTCTCCTTCCCTCCCAGATATCCAGGTGGCTGAAGTCCCCCAAGAGGCTCGGAATTGTGCACATAAGGTTGCTCCCATCTGTCTCTAGAGGGCCTTTTCTACTTGGTCTTCCTGGTTGGTGGTCTGTAGCAGACCCCCACTATAATAACACCTGTCCCTGCTCTACCCTTAATCCTCACCCTTACACTCTCAGTTGGCTCCTTACCCATCCCCAGACAAGACTCTCTGCACTCCAGCTGGTCATAGACATAGAGGGTGACACTCCATCTTCTCTGCCTGCCCATCTTAAAGATCTGGTATCCTTCCATTCCAACACTTCAGTCATAGGAGCCATCCCAGAATATCTCCATGATGCCAACAAGATCATAGACCTGTAGGTATGGGCACATCTCTTACTCCTCTTCTTTGTTCCGTATGCTGTGTGCCTTTGCATAAAGGCATTTGAGTTGGAGTCCCAGTGAAGCTGCCTTACTGGCTGAGTGGCTGGAATTCCTTTGTGCTGCTCTTCAGGTGCTCTCCTGATGACCTGAAAAGCCTCTTCATGCTCTGAGCATCTCATTCTGGCACTAGCATCAAACTGGTAGGAATGGGATGGATTGAGGCTCCCTTTCCCCAGCAATTTTAATTTTAAACCCTCTTCACCAGCCCAGCAACCCTACGACCAAAGATTCCCTTCCCCTTCTCTGACAGACTGTCCCCATCTGCCCCCAGCAGTACAGGTTTCTCAAAGCAAGCTCCACAGTCTAAGCAGCTGAAGCTCTGGCTATGTCAACCGTAAACATTTGTTGATTAGCCAGATTCAAGTGGCCCTTTCAAACAATTTTTTTTTGACCAGAAGGATTGATGAAAAAACTATCTATGCTTCAGAGTGCCTTGCTGCCCCTCCCAGGGTTCTGTAATCCTTGCTAGTCCTCAGGCTGCTTCCAGCTGCGTTTCCGGCACTCACAAGAAAGAACAGTAGCAGGTAATAGTGGGCTGTGCTAGGTTTGATAGTCTTTGGGTGACATCCTTGACATGAGTCCCCAGTAAGCAGCTTGCCTCTAGAGAGTGCATCAGGGCAGCAAGTCAGTGCCTGGTACCTCTCAGAAGAGCCCCCTACTGCTATCACCTATCATCTTCACTTATTTGTGCTGGCTGTCAGTTACGTGGAGAGCAGATTGGGCTGCCTTTCTCAGGCCCAGCATCTCTCCTGATGACACAGGTCCTCACTCTTCACTTTGCAAAGTGGTGAAGCAGTTCTGCAATGGTACCTCAGGCTTTTGGGGAAGTCTCTTCCCCCTGCAGGTCCTTGCCATTGTAAGCCTCCATTCTTCTGCATTACTATCCCCCGCTCCCTTCTATGTGTGCCACTGGGGGAGTTTGTGACTGTTTGGCTGTGGTTGCCACTTGTTGCAGAAGGCCCTTCACCTGGGTACACCTTCCGCAGGTAGGTCTGCTGCCAGGAGAAAGGTCTGTGCATTTTCTGCAGTCTGAGGTCTGCACTGCAGCCTCTCCCTGCAGCAGCTCCATCTGAGTGGAGGCGTTGGCCGCTGCTGGGGTAGATAGCATAGACTCCCCAGCTGGAGCTGCAGACTTTGCTCCCAGAGGAGTGCCCACCATTTTGCCTTGAGGGTCAGGTAGGATGAGCACCCTTGAGCTGTGCAGATGGTCACAGAATTGTGTCCAGCTACTGGGTTATGTGGACTTCAAGTCTCTCCACTCAGACAGTGAAATGCCCAAACTTCAGAGCAGTGTCCTCCCACAGGAACTGCCATGCCAAGTGTCTGAGTCCACAACCTATTTGCTTGTTCTTGTCCTGGCATTCTTGGCCCCTTTCACTCCCTGGTGCTTCCTTTGTGGGAGTAGGGGTGGTCACTGTTATTCCTGGCCCTGCACATGTCCTTGTCAGCCTGTCCCATGCAAGTTTCTGGCTTCTGGCAGGTCTCAGCACTCCTCTGGGTTTTCCCTGACTCAGGAAACCTGATCTGTACACTATGATCCCCTGCTCTGCTGTGGAACATGCCTGGACTAGAGCTGATTTCTTCAGCAAGTGACATTAGCATGGTACTCTACAAATTAATGTATTCTTAAATATTCGGCCTGTTTCCAAAGGTAGACAGACTTAACCACAGTTATTTAATTCAGTGATCTTTACCATGATCTAAATCAATGAGCAAGAAACCTTATTTGAATACTTAATTTTGTATTTCTACTGCTTTACTTATTTGCCAGAATTTGATTATTGATAGTTTGCAACTATTAAGACATACTGTCTTACAATTTAGAACAATAAAAAAAAGTACTATACTTTCCTAAACAGGTTATACTATATACACATTTAATCAGATTTACAATTTTACATACAGTTGTATCAATTATTCATTTCTGTTGTGCTATGTTAAATAGTGATAAACATCATTTCTTCTTTAACAGATGAGTCATTTTTCATTCATAATCTATGTCAAATGGCTTCTAATGGAAACTGCAATTCAATTTAAGTGCAGAAAATCGTAATCTTTAAATTGTTTTTCTTAGATAAATGAAAGAACACTAAGTTGCTGGATACATAAGAAAAGAATGTTTTCAACTTAAATTAAATTATCTATAAAATGTATCTGTAATATCTGTAGTTCAGTATTAAGTCCCTCTTGTCCTTCAGTTTTCTTCACCTTTCAGAAATATTTCTTTTTTATAAAGCAAATAAACTGCAATAAAGGAAATCTAAAGCTGTGTCTGCAGAATAGGTAGGCTGTCAAAAGGATTGTTTATAACTTCAGGAACTCAGTTCTTACAAAACCACCTGACCCGGAGGCAAGTTATCCAAATAGGTGGTGAAAAATTATCCTCCTGGGTTTTCAAAGCTCAGCTGGATAGGTCCTGAGCAGCCTGAGATCTCAAAATGTTACATCCAAAGAAAACTTCTGGGTAATTCTTGGATTCCATGGTTGTACTTTAGCAATTTGAATTATAAAATGAAAGAGTAAGTTGCAAGTGCTACTTTTTTATTTATCTTAAATTTTTCAATAGGTGAGAATAGTAATATAGATACTTCTTAAATTTATTTTAACATACCTTAAGGCAATTCATTCTGAGAATAAAAAAATGACAGTTGTATATCTATTTCTTCCACTTTTTCCCTTTGAATTAAAGTTAAATATATTCATCTACTGCTTTTTTTTTTTCCAATAGATCATTTCCAGTTCAAAAATCATGAATGGCAGAGGAAGAAAATAGATTGGTTTAAATTGCAAAAATGGACTTGGGAGGTCTGCCAGTTGTGAATTAACATTCCTGATCCAGAATGATTGAGAGGTATTAACTGGTTTGTCAGATATTTCCTTTGAATATAATTTTGTATAATGAACAAAGTCTGAGATACATAGATAACGAGCTGCAGAAAGAAATATTTAGATTGTCTGATGAAATGATAATAAAATAATCATTGCTATCTGTCATGTACAGTGATTTTAGAGGAGGGCCAGGTTGCTCTGTGTATCTTTAGATTGCATGTGCAGGGCATAAATTATACTCAAAGACAACTGCAACACTGCAGCAGTTAGAAGAACTCATAGGAATTGATACAGTCCAGCATTTATGGATTCTCCATTGTACACTGTCTTTAAATGAAGATGAGATAGATTGCCAAAGATATGCAATAAACCACCCAGAAGATGGAGGCTTTATCCAGTTAGGACTTAATGAAATTCTATGACCTCTGCTATGCAAGAGGTCGCTGGACTAGTACATCTCTGTGTCTTAGTCTGTGCTTTGCTGCTATCAGTTAAAAGCATTTTGAGCCTTGTCAACCAGAAAGATGCTCAAGAACAATGGTAAGGGAGAAGGTTTAGTGTCTCACTCACAGTTCAGAGCACATCACCCATTGCAAAGCTAAAAGGTTGCATTGAATGCCTGCTTCTGTTGAGGTCAACAAAATTTTGCCTTCGTCTTTAGAGGACCAGGATTTAAACTAATGAATTTCTGGAAGGTAGTGAAGTTATACAACTTCACAGGAAATATGCACTTGCTAATTAGTTTCTGCATTCATATGCAAAATGATTTGTTGAACCATTATGTTCAACACAACAGCATGCTGAATTTCTTCTCTTAAATCTTTACATTATATGTGATCAAAACCACTCCACATCTACTTATTTCAACATATAAGCACTTTTTTAATGCAGACACTACTTTCTGGTGAAAAACAGAAACAAAAAAGTTCACTACAAAACTTTATCTTTGCTAAGATGGCAGTAGAGAATTTAAATAGAACTCCAGCCTTCTGTTTAGAGGTACTGCCAATGCAGTGATATATGTTCACATAAACATGAAAATTCAGAAAATGTCAGTCACATCACTTGTACTTATTAAAATGTGAATGTAATAGCATCTGAATGTACTGTAGGCTGCATTCAGTTGAGGGTTCTCCTTAACCTATTAATCTCTGAACGTGCTGTGTATGCAGATCGTCAACATTTCCCCAATAAATATAATTTCTCTCTAATAGCTGTGTATGCTTAGAATCTAGGAAGAATTCAATTAAACAAAAAAGGGAGAAAATCTTCAAGAAATAAGAAAATGTTATTAACGTTCTTAAAATCTTTTCTTCTTTTTGCACCAAATCTCTCTTCTTCACAGAGCTCCTCACCATTCCTAGAGACAACAGCCACATTTCCCAGTATAGAACATTCTGTGAATAAATGCCATCAAGCTTTAAAATTTTCTTTTCATTCAGACCATAAAGGGCAAACAAAGAGCTTGTGAGACTGCCCAAGCAAGCAGAAAGAGTCTGGCTCCTAACAGTGCAAATCTTTTGTAAACAGCTCAGTGCAGTCCTATTTCATAAAGTCCACAGCAGACTGCACTGCATTTAAAAGTTTCAAGCCTTCAGTGGTGACCTAGCCTGTGTTAAATTTGCTTCATTCACTGTCAGTCCGATGCTTCAAAATTCCTCTTAGTTCTCTGTAGGCAGTTCAAAGTCTGCCACAATATGGAGTCAAGATGTAAGAGGTCTTTTCCATGCATCTTCAGTGGTTTCCTGAAGGGTAAAAATCAAGAGATGGACGTTTGTGTAAAATGAAAAAAATAATTCAAGGTAGATTGTTATTTGACGTGGTTTGAAGTTAGATACCTTAACCAGAAGCAAACAAAAATAAGTCCCAATTTTAAAGTGACATTTATCTATTAGATTGAACTGTTTGCAAAGGAAATTTATGTGCCAAGGTTATAAAGATTATAAAAGACACTATTTAATTATCCCTCAGTTGAACAAAGAAGTCCAGAAAGAGCATGATATGGGACTAATGGACCAGCAAAAATGCAAAGTACCATTCAGCACTAAAGTAATTGGGCAGAACACAGAAAGAGACGAGGATAAATGATTACTTCATTAATTTTAAAATTAAAGGGCAAGATAAGGTGGTCACTATCATAGAGAGTTATTAAGGTAAAACTGGCTAATCAGCACAATTTAAATGTAAAGAAGCCATCCAATGCCTACCAATTTCAGAAGACCGTGAAATAAAGCAATTTGATGCAGCTTTATCAATCAAACCATACAGGTAAGTAGTTTAGTCTAAGAGTTTTCTAATTTACTGTAGCCTTTGTTTAATACAGTGACCACTGGAAATTGAAGATGGACATCTCTTGAAACATTTAGGGTTTAGGAGAGGCCTGTGCAAGACTCTGCAAATTTCAATGCTCTTCAGAAAATTGTATATTCCTTGCTTCAATAATGCTCCTGTAAAAACTGTCATCATCTTTTCAACACAAATTCAGTCTCTCTGCCTGGCTTACTGGCAAATATTTTAGTCTGTTCTTTACAACAGAGGGTTTTATCTTGCTTCTGAGCTTCCTTTCCCTGTTTCTGTTGCACTGACTCCCCTGATACCACAAGTCAGAAAAAGTGCCTTTTCAGTCTTCCTTTGTGAACTCACATTTTAAATATAAGGCATTTTATTTTTGTTCTCTGTGGGTTTCTCTGTGATGTCTAAGAGAACATTCTTTAATACAAAATAAAAATTAAAAAAAAGACATGCAAAAGTTCAAATAGCCTTGAGCCTTCTTCAGAAATACAGTCTTACTACAGGATATTTGAGTAAGTAGCATAAATGGTATCAAATCCTAGAATGCCTTCTCTATCTTTTTCAGTCCATCAGCAATATTCATTTGCTTACTCTAGAAGTAGTTAATATGCCTTAAATCCAATTCAGCATGCCTGACTAGCAGACTGTAACTCTTCGTTTATTTATATTATATCCTGGTATTGCCATGAAAATGTAATGTCTCCTGAGAGTAAAAGCCTTAGGCTTTGTGTATTATATGCTTAATCTGTTATCAACACATCATTTTGTTTCCTCCTATAGCTATAAGTGAATTCTGGGCCAATATTATGTTAATATTTTCTACTGACAGACAAGATAGTATATAAGGAAAACAGGGTTTTCCAGTTTATACAATGATGCATGTTAATAATGTTTAAATGAAAAAATAAATAATAAAATTTTAAGAGTCTGAACCTGAAAACATTATTTTTCTAGGCTACCTGCCAAATGAAATTTTATGAGGAAGGTTAGATAAGTGCTGACATAAAAGAACACAGATGGAATAAAAATTGTGACAGCATTTCTGTCTTCTTACTCCATCAAATTTTGACAAAAATTTTTTCTACAGATAGAACACTGAAAAAAACACCCCAAATTAAAAAATCTAGTTCACATTCTCTTGCTCATGTATTAGTCTTACTTTTTAAACTGGGTTTCAACTCTGGCACATATATGAATTTATTTAGAAACAATGATTAAAACCTTGAGTAATAGCAGGTCTGAGTACTGTTTTGATTTACAGTGTTAATGAGATCGAGATGTTTCCAAATTTAGAAATTCCATTCAAAAAGGATTTCCTCAAAAGCCCATTGAAGTGCTTGCAAAGTCCATGAGTCTTATCTTAGACTACGCTGCCAAGCAAAAATAAAATGTGCATTGTGACCCTGAAGTTTCAAAAAAATTTTATGTTTTAAACTCTTTCTGTAGGTAGAGAAAATAAGAGGGGGGGAAAAAAGGTAATATTCTGAAATACATTTGGTTATTTTCTTTATTCTGAAGTAATACAAGTACAAAAGCCCTGAAAAATTCAGTGGTTTACTCTAACTGTAACAAATGTTCCTTTCAGATAGCTCCACCTTGTTTTGGTCTAAGACACAGAGAATACCTCTTCCATTGGAAAATTCTCATGGAAACTACTGTGGTATGCTCATTGGTGTTATTTATTGAGTTATAATTAGGAAAGGCACTGAACTGAAAAATCAAATCTGAACTACCTGTTATTCTGAAAAATCTTGGATTCAGACCAAACTCTGGATTAGAACTCTGCAGTTATCTTTAAAAAATACAAAGTTGAGCAGAATAAGCATTTCAATCTTCTATAGTTCCAAAATACTAGTTTATAACCCTTTGCTCTAAGCTACTTTTGATTAGTATAGCTGATTTTTTATATTTTATTAATCAAGATAAATGTAATAGATATTTACAGAGACATTTAAAAATGGTGCAACCTTGTGACTTTGGCCACCTGGTTTACTTGCACTCATTTTAATGCAGACTTGGGTAAAGGTATGTGGTCTGATTTTAATTGCGAAAACAAACCTGCAGCTTCACCAGCTTCTGCCATTCTGTCTTCTCAACTTGCAATGAGTGGTTAATATTTTCTGTGAGTGTAAGATGTGCTTAAAAATTAAGCCTTGTTTCTAATTACATTACTGCCTATATTTGGTGCGGGTGTCTACCAGAAAACAGAAATTAAACAACTATATTTTCATTGATGTGTACTTTTATGTTTTTTTAACATTTTAAATACCACAGAATTATAATGGTTCTTTGTTCCTGCTCATTTCTTTAGTTTTAAAAGAACTTGGAGAATGGTCCTGTTCTCTGTAAGTAGTATAGAGTATTTAAAAGGGCTGTAAAGTAAGTCATGTATTTAAATAATATATAAGGCGAAGAATTGCATCTATGAAATTATAGAGGCCAGAATCTATATCAGGCATGCAGGCACATTTTAATGAGCTCCGTTCAAAATAAGTCTGGGAACATTGTCTAAAGACAGCAATGTCAAATAAGTCTGACAGTAATGAAATAGGACAATGCATTATTAACTGAATAACAGCACCATAGAAATATACCTATCTAACTTATACACCCAGGAGACTTGTCTCCTTGGTTCTGCACTGCACTGCCTGGGTTCACCAGCTTCTCTTCCCAGAAGCTTCGGAACAGGTCATGGTAGGGTTCACCACAGAAAGAAGATATGTCTGTTTGAGATTCACTAACTAATACCTTTGTTCAGTATTCATATTGCCAGAAAGCTTTTACTCCTTTCTAGACGGGACAGCACTTACACAGTCCAGAGTAAACTGTGTGGTTTCTGCTGCCAGCTCAAGGTCATCTCCCTGGAAGTGAAACTTCCAGGAGCTGCATACAGTTATGAGTAACTTACGTGCAAAGGCATCTTGAAAACCAGTATTCCCTTAAATATCATGACAGCAGAAGCTAAGCTCGGAAGCATTTTCAAGACAACCTTCCTGGAGAACAGCATGCTATGTAAGCAGCTGATAAACCAGGGTTTGAGCAAAGCTTCCTGAGAAATGGAACATCCCCATTAAAACGTTTTATTTGTTCCAAATCTATACATTCATTCTGCAGCTTAGGCAGAGAGGCCAGCCCTGTCTATCCCACTATATGTGACAACAATATTCATTGAATATCTGGCATGTGAGGTGACACCAGGTTTCAGAGATTACCTAATTTACCAATCTAAATGGAGGCCCATTCTAAGGCAGGAGAAGTTTTCATTGGCACTTCTGTCACCCTGGTTTAAGTAGCTACCTGATCACAGTGGGGGCTCCTGTGAATCTGATTCCTGTAATCTTTACATTCTCAAGTCTTTAAACTTGTCAGTGACCCTAGATGGTGCAATTCCTAAATGATAAGTACAAGTCTCTCTTTTTTCAGCACCAGTCCCCAAACCTGAACAGTGGCTGATGACTAATTCCAGTGCTGAACCATGTGCACTATATCAACACCTTTCAGTAAAGTTGTACTACTTCAGGGATGTTTGCTGTACCTGTAAACAAATTCCACAGTAGCATTTGGTTACACCACTAATTACCCACAAAACCTATCACTGTCAAACAGCAATGTGTGTACCAAATAGATACTGAAAAAAAAATTATTTTGGTGCTGACCTTTTCTATCCCTACCAATAATGTGTATTAATAAGCTATGATGTACTTGGCATGAAACACAACAGTCTATCTCATATTTAACAGCCTTTTCAACTAAAGACAGTTTTAAGGTCTGCTATCTCCTGGATACTTGTGATTTAAGAATTTAATGAAAAATACAGCAAAATGTGCCAGTTTAGCAGAGAGTCTGGGTGACAGGTTTAATTTATGACATGTAAGTGATAAAATGGCAGTTTGAAAGAATTATGAAACATTTGATATAATCTTTGGTATAACACTTTCACCCTTGGCAAAGGCTCAGATACGTGTAGTGAACAATAAAGCAATGGTCTTATCTAAATTGGTTGATGATTAGGTAATTTTTACAGCTACAGCTTTCTGTTGTAACTTGTTTCGTACAAAAGCAGTGATATTCTAAGTAATGCCTTTGTCAAGCATCCTGAGCTGCACTATGTTGTCAATTGTAATGAATACAAACAGAGCTACTTAAAGGTATTTTGAGTATGGTGTCACTTTCCTAATGTATGTCTTCTATTTTGTTATACTAAGTCACCTTGACAAGCTGTTTTTACAGGCACAGGGAGTTATATGTACTACCTGTATTTCTCACAAGAACTAACATTTATGAGTGATCATGGGGAGATGTGATATGAAATAAAAATCAGGGAAATTATTCCCAGAGAAAATACGATTCCATGTTTCTCAATGATGTTATTTTAATAGTTGTGCTCATTTTTTTATCACTTTACATTATCCCTTGTTGAAGTATTGTTAAAAAATGGGGGGAGTGGGGGAGGTTGCTACACTTTTGAATAAAATTTTATTTTATAAAATGAATTGAAATTCATTTTTTAATTGAAATTCAATGAATTGAATTTGAAAGAGATTTCTATAAGATCACACAAATAAAATTTTACACCAGAGTGATCCATAACTGCTTTTTTTGCCAGCAATTGTCACTCTGATGCATGACCATCTTAATTTTCTATGGAGTTTGTAGCTTTTACTCACCTTCCTTCAGAGGACTTCAGTTTTGTCATTCCATCAGGCTAAACATTTCCTGATTATTATCTCACTACTATTAGATCTTTTTTTTTTTTTTTAACTGAATCTACTAATCTATACTATATAGTCTATACTATTTGTCACTCCCACCACATAGTAAAACTGTATCACTATAAAAACTGCAAACCCATATAGTGGATGTCATTCCATAAAAGTGGGGCATGATAGGGGTTTCAAAGATAGTTTTTGTGCAGCAAGAACCTGGTTAAGGTACAGTTAAATCTCAGAATAGATGAACACATATTTTAGGTTTGCATGGAAATACTACCTCGGCCAAGCCATTTAGGCAACAACCACTTTAAGGCTGCTAGTCCTCCAGGCTCTTCTCTCCTCAAACCTGAACTGCTTGAGAGTCCCAGCTGCAATGACAGAAAAATTTTGAAATGGACACTGAGGGCAAGAGTATTCATACCATATAATAGTCAAGTGTGAAACTCTGGCCATGTGAATTGTCTCCTATTTTCTTACCCTCCCTTCAACTGTAGAGGAAATTTTGGAGGAAATTAAAAGGCAAATTTGTAGCCCAAACTTTAGATATGCAGAATTTTACCTAAATGAGGTGCTTAAAAGAACATCAAGTGGAGGATATAAGTGCTTTCTTACATATTTTGTAAATTCCTAGCTAAAATCTACAAAAATTTCACTGATTCTTTGGGTTCCTATGTCTGTAGGAGAAATACGATTAATTTCACTAACTCTACCCCACTTTCACAAGCATTTATCTTTTCATTACTGTGATTTCCATGTTGAAGTGAAGGTCAGCACAGAAATGCAACTTGCTTAATCTCTATTTTGTTCTTAGATGGCTTATTTCCTGCAGTTTTTTAAAATTAATTCTAGCGGTCAGCCTGGGCAAGTAGAGCAAATCGTGTGTCTGTTCACGTCTGGGGAAAAATCCGGGATGCATTTATCAAAACCAGGCCGATGTTACCTATTTGTCTGAATTTTACCATTCATTTGAAAGCATTCTGTGAATTTTTACAAATCATTATTTTCATTTTGTTATTGCTGCTGCTGTGGGAACAAATGAAGTTGGAAAAGTAGTTCCAGGAGGAGTTAGGAGGGATAAAAGTGTTGACAGATTTTTTTCGAAATGGGCAAAGTAGTAAATGGAAAGAGAACAAGAGAAAACATGAAAAAAAAAAGGTGGTGTGGACTTTGGGCCAAAACTTGCTGACAGCCAGGGGAAGGTCAGGAGGTGAGGGTAGGAACAAAAGAAACAGAGAAGCCTTCTGAGGCTTGTAAATAAAGACATTTGGCTGCAGGTAGAAGAGTTAACTAACAACACCCATCTCCCTCCTGAAAAGACGTAGACCTAAAGAAGTGAGAGATGTCACAGGCACATACAAACTGTTATCCTGGATTGAAGCAGGGGTCTTGTTAATCAAGTAACTTCTCAGCAGGACCCAGCTGTTTCAGGGAAGGTCTCAAAGACTGCAGGTTTTGGAGTACCAGTCCCCAGAGAAATCTACCAAAATCCTGTTAGCAAGAAATTGGCTAGTACTTTTATTTTGGGTTGGTTTTCTTGACTTTAGCAAGACTGAGAATTTTGGCAATTTATAAGAATAGACAACTCTTTTTTTTAATTCCTTGAAGTTCTCTGGGTGTGAACCTGGCTGGAGGTCAACCGATGTTTTAAGATTTTATCCTTGTTCACAGTACTGTCACAACTACATTTAAAAGAGTAAAGGTGTGTTGTGTGCATACCCTTTTACTCTATCCAGACTGGACGATGTAAATCTCAGGAGCATTTGTTGTTGGGAGGGCTGTAAAGGATTATTTTACACCTTTTGTGCATTATGAGCAAATTATGACTCTACTGTTTGCATATGTCCTAGTTCCAGCCAGGACAGAGTTAAATTTTGCAGTAGCTGGGAGGAGGCAGGACTCAGAGGTTATTCTGTACCACCTCACGTCATTGCCAGGGGTCAGGGGAAGGGAGTCTTATGGGGAGAAATGATCTTTCCTGGGTTGGTGCAGCATGGTGGAAGGAGCAGTAGGGAATTGTAATTTCTGTGTGAGATCATTCATGTCTTTCTCATACCCTCCATCATTATTATTGTTGCTGTTACTGTTAGTTTTCTTTTGTCTATTGCTGTTCACAATAAATTGTTTTTATCTCAACCCCTTTTGTGCCTCCAACTCTCCTCTCTGTCCTGTCACAGGAGGGGGAGGTGGAGGGGGGAACAGCAAGCAAGTGGCAATGGTTTGGAGAGTCTTAATGGGAGCACTAAATTGGGGTGTACCATCCCTAAACAACAGCATACTGTGTAGGATGTCAGCTGGATATACTAGAAATTTCAAAGTACTATCAAGTAAAGGGACAAATATTTTTCTTTGTGCTACATAAGATACTCTGTAACATCTTAAAAAAAGTAGCCATTTACCTTTATAGGAGAGGACCTAGTTTCATCTCCTCACTCTAGTAATTTTCCCTTGTCTTTGGTGACTAAAGTAATCTTTTTCCCCTTCAAATGTTTTAGAATTTTCCTTTTCGCATTTAGATATGTGTTGTGATGTTGGACAAACAGCGAATCCTCCTGCTACCTTGCCCCATTCTGATCCTCTTCTTTTTCCTCCAAACAACTTTGAAAGCATCTGTCACTTTTTCTTCCACTAAGCCAATCTTTGTCTCGTGAAAGAAAGTGCACAAGAACGTACATGTATGATGTTTCCAAGTACTGTTTTTAAGAGTTCATGTTTCCAGGTGCCATAATACATGCATGTTGAAGTGTGAATATCTTCAACTTGTGTAATTCTCTTTTTCATTTCCCTGTTTTCTATCTCAGCTCATAACTCACTGCACCATGATGGTTTTTTTTTTTTTTTAACTTGTGTCTCATTTTCCAAAGTTTGTTTTCTATGTGATCCATCTCACAAAAGTCTATGTCCCTGTTGCACATTGTGGCCTCCATCAAATCCATTTTCCTTGGGTCATCTAACTAAGCAGTCTGAGTCAGATGCATTACTGCCCTGGACTGTCTATACCTCCAGAATGTGATTCAGTTCTAAAGCAGAGTGAATTACCTTTTGGAAGTCCCTGTACCTTCATCTGACAGAAAAGATGCCTCACTCTTCCTAATTTAAGCAATATGTGAAATTAAGTGGAACTGAAACAAGTCCCACAGCTTACAAATAGGGTGCTGGAAGACAGAAGGCTTTCTAGAAGAACTAGCAGTTTCAATTACAATTCAAATAGATGGGAAAGAAGGAAAAATTAATTTTCATGCAGTTCTGTTCATAACACATGCCACAGTGCAGGCTGACATTCTAGCTCTAATGATCATTCTCTGATCATATAAAGCATCGTAGTTCTGAAGAAATACCTCTTTTGTACTAGTGAACTGAAATAATTATTTGTGCTTTTATATTGTGAAAACCACAGTAAGCAGAGCAGAAGGTCCCTGATTGTTCATCTGTATTAAGAGACAGATCAGTCACAAGAAGTGTGTGTGATTAATATACAAAGTGGAAAAGAATAGCCCATTCAAGGATCTAAGATTATGCTAAGAAAAATCATCCTAGATAACCAATGTAAAAAGCAAAGGCTATTATCATGTCTCCTGATTAGAAATTCAACCATAAAATTCCTTTCTCCTTTGATGCTTATAATAATATTCCTTGCATTAAGTACTGAGCTGTCTTCAGTATTTCCAGTTCTACATAAGTGTGTAGCTTGGATTTTTTCCATCTCAGCAACTAAGGACATTAAATGTCTTCAGATGTCATATTGACCTTGAGTTCAAATTAGCAAATTCTGGTTCTGTGGCACTGCTAATTCTTCATACCCAACCAAACCAAACAAAAAATGAGGAGAAATAGAATGAAGTCTTTGTTATATACCCATTGCAAAGGCACTGCATGTTACAGCTTGCACAGTCAGCAACATGGCAAAATACTCAAAATGTGTCGGGGTACATGTTGGGGATTTTGTGCAATTTTTTTCCCACTCATGAAGAAATACAGTTTCTAGTCTGTACAGCAGCCCCAATCACTAAGCATATCCTGAGAGCCTAGATTTTTCACTGTTTTGCTAGTGTCATATTATGCACAACATCCACAGCTTTTTCCTGCTGCATGCTTGCAAGCAGCAGCTATTTCATGTTGCTTTCCACTATGGCTGTCCCCAGGCTTTATAGTGTCATCCTTTAAAATTATGCCTCAGCTCAGTGCCTGAAATACAAATGCTTGAAGACCTGATTCCAAATGCCTTTATGCAGGAAAAGTGGATTTCTCCATCCTTTGTCCTGATTCCTGTAATACGGGGTGATGAGGCTCATAAAATACAGAAATACTTCACCTTTTTTTTTGAAGAATGAATGAATCAGGCAAGTAAATTGAAGATCCTAGTAACTAACTGAATATAACACAACTGAGTGTCATACAACTCAGGCTAGAGGTAAACGTGCTGCTGAGGTAAACATTTAGATGGCACACAATTCACTGCATTCATGATGCCTGTCCATGAATGATATCCATGATATCCATCATATGAAATTATATCCATTTCAACCAATGTATAGTGTGTTGAAATGAAGTATTATACTTCCATCATGAGTAGTCTACTTCTACAGAAGTAGGATGTACAAGATCCAGTTGCTACTGGGACCTCATATTTCCCTCATATTTGAGTGGTAAACCAGTGAAGGTATGCTTGGACTATACATAAAGCAAGGCATTCAGGAGCAGACGCAGAGAAGCTGTATAGCTGGTGAACACATGCCTGGAGGGCAGTGGACATTTCTAACCATGTAAAGAATAATTTGAATGAGGATGAGTACAGAAAAAGCTATAAGGGAAAGGGAGACCCTATCTTTCAAGGGGAAAGTAAAGAGCTTGACTAGTTTAGTCTGGCACAATGAAAGGTAAGCACGGACATCGTAGTGGAACAGCTACACAAAGTATGACGCCTGAAGTACTTGAAGCAAATTTGTGGTTCCATAATATGCAATTGCTTGTGTTGATTGATGTGGAACACCGTTCTCCATTGCCTTACTCAGAATGACCTAACTTCCTTAGCTAGGATATTTAGAGGTTAGTTATTTCCATTACCACCTACTGGCAACCTATTTTTTACAGGCAGTGGCCTACATGAATGAGTTGTTCAAGGACTCGAAAAAGCCTGTATAGTTACAGCAGGGCTGGAGACCATTTCCTCTCAGACCTGCGGTGAAACCGGCTTTGGATTTGATAAGAGAAACCCATGTTACCTGTGTACCTTCTGGTTTAATTTCCTTGTACAACAGAACCCATGGCAGCTCTCCTTACCTAATGCTTTCTCACCCTTGTACACAGTTTTGATTAAAAAGTTTTTACTTTAGGAAACTATTGTGATGTCTCTCCAGCTCTCCTCTCTCATGCAAAGTTTTTGTTTACAGCACTTGCAGAATCAGAAATCAGTCCCAGCTGTTCCCTTTGTTATAATTTAGCATCTGGAAAAGGATTTGGTTTACATATACATGCATGACAAGAATTTATCAGATTAAACTGCCCTCAACTTACATCAACTAACTATAAAATTACCTTTTTTTCCCAGCACTTTCAAATATTACAAAATATGTTACAAAGCAGGTTCCAGGTTCCTAAGCAAATTAAAGAGCAAAGAAAATGTGTAACAATAGGTTTTTCAAGGGCTACATGAATAAATAATTAAAAATGCATCATGCACTTAAGCAAAAAGGAGTTTGAGTCCTCAGTTAATTCAGTAGCAAAGAGCTTTTTTTATTTCAGAGTAGAATATATCAGAATCAAGAAGTTCCTATATAATGCTGCTTACTTTTACACTGTATGAGTTCATCAGAACTGTAGAGACAAACTCACAATAGAAACAAAATTTTAAAATGTCTCAGAAATCTTCTCATCAGCAATAAACTTCACAATTATTCTAAATCTCAATAAAATAGAAGGCTTTGGTACAGTATTTTTTATAGATCAATATAAAACCAAGCAATTACGAATGGACAGGAAAGCCAAACATAAATACAGCAGCTGAAAAAAAATACAGTGTCATAATTAAGAAGCTGCAAGCAGCAAATGTAAATACTCTCCATATGCTGTTAACATCATATGAAATTAAATATTTAAAGAAGGAAAAGGCTGCCAGTACCACATGCCAGCACCTATCAGTACAGTTAGATAGCATAGCTTTAAGGTTTAAATTAGATATCAGGAATAAATTCTTTGCTGGGAGGATTGTGAGGCACCGGAACAAGTTGCTAAGAGATGCTGTGGATGCTTCATCCCTGTCAGTGTTCAAGGCCAGGTTGGATGGGGCCCTGAGCAACCTGGTCTAGTGGAAGGTGTCTCTGCCCATGGCAGGGGGTTGGGACTGCATGATCTTTAAGGTTCCTTCCAACCCAAACCATTCTATGACTATGATTTTTACGCAAATTAAAAATGGTCTAGATCAAGAGAAACTTTCCCATTTCAAAACAGGTTTGCAAGTCAAAAACTAATTTTCCTTGTACTATATAATCAGTTGAAAAGATATTTAGCACAGATTTGTTAAACACGTGTCTTGGAGTAATAAAAAAAGAAAAAATTAAAGACAAAATAAGAATAAGATCTAAAGACAAGTTTTTATTTTAAAATGATAAGTGCTTTTGACCTGGAAAACTAAAACATTGCTTTCTTTCCAAGTAAAGTTTCCCATTACAATCAATTAGGGTTTATTGAAGAAATGAATGCTAAGTGAAAAATATAAATATAATAAGGATTTTTGTACTTCATCTAGTCAAAATAACTTCAGAATAAACAAATAATAAAATTAAAGTACTTGAATATATAAGTAATTTACAAAGAAATAACTAAAGCAAAATTTAAGGAATTTATTTCTTATATAGTAATATTCTACTCTAGAATTTCCAATGGATTCAGCTCTGATAAGAATTCCATCAAAGTCAATGAACGAAAGCACCCATGGATTTTTCCCTAGCTTACATCTTGTTTAACTAAACTAAGGAACATTTCCACTTTTGTTGAATTTGCAGATCTCATTTCTCTAGTAAGTGTTACAGTGTTGACACCTAGAGGCTTTTGATTCCCCTAAGGCTTTAGAGTATGAAAAATGATCTCAAAGAACTTGTAGGTACATCATTAGTTTTGGTGGTTTTACCAGTTATATATTAACTGATGAAAATTTTACCTGTTTTCTTACCCAAGAGTTTTGTTCCTCATTTTGTTCTCTTTCTTGTTTTTGTTATTTGTTGAATTTTTGGTGTTGGTTTTGTTTTGGTTTCTTTTTGTTTTTTTTTTTTTTTTTTTTTTTTTTTTCTGAGAGGAGTTGTATTTCCTTTAGATAGGAATCATAGTATAAACTTTTTTTCCTTTCCTTCTATCAAGACATTGAAAACCAAAGACATAATTTTTCTCAGTATTGGTGGTTTGAACTACCTCTTCCTTATAGACAACATTTGTCTCAGCTGATTAATTCTAGGTTACCCACTGAAAAGAGACATTATGCAGCAATTTTTGGGAGAGCTTTGAAAATTTCTGAAAGACTCCATCCATCAGGTTTGCTACTGGGACATGAAAGGAATGTACTATGAAGGAGCAACCTATCTCGTATTAACTCTGTGTATGAACCAGAGTTCAGTCTAACACCTAGCACGTCCGTATTGCAAAAAAGCTGATCCATATAACCCTTGCAAGCCCATAATTTTCTCTTAATAAGGCCTTTCCTCTCATCTTAGCAGATACTTGAAGACACTTAATCCAAGGAGTTGACCCACCTACTTTTTACTGAGCTTGGCTCCAAGTTCTCTGAACTTCCATCTGGCCTTCCAAAAGATTTCTCACTCTGCACAGCACCTGAGGGTCACAGTTCATGTGACTTTATGAGAATGATACTCAGCAGAGAGTCTAAACACTGAGAAAAAATGTATGTACTGTCATGGCACATACAGGACCTGAGATCTCAGAGAGAGTTTTCTAATCTTCAGTTTTCCCAGCCTTAATGTTCACCATGTCTGTATGATGATGAAGTTCCCAAGCCCTGTGGAGATCTTAAATCTGTGTTTCTTTCTTGGTGTGAGGCAGTGGTTTCTAACACACATAAAAGTAAGTAGCGTCAGGATCTGGATGCTAGAATTTCCCTGTTCAGTTTTTCTGTGTGTTTAGTATGTGTCTCTTAAGTTGTAGACTTCAAGGTCACAAAAATTGTTGGAATTATAATGCATTTACATACTATGTTTAAAAGCACATTGAACCTGACAACATCTTTACTTAAATATACTTAATAGCATAGAAATTCTACATAAGCAAGAGAAAAATCCAAGTACTATAATTCACTGTGGAAACTCTTAATTGCATTGATACAATAAACCTCCCAGGCTAAAAGAAGTAGTGGTAGTAGTAGTAGTAGTAGTAGTGGTAGCAGTAGTAGTAGTAGTAGTAGTAGTAGTAGTAGTAGTAGTAGTAGTAGTATTAATGATAATAATAGTAGCAACCAGACTCTCCCACTCCAAGCTTTTAAGGCTCATTTTGCAGTGCCCATAGTGCCTACCAGAATTATGACAGATACTGTAGTGTCTGTGTAAGAAAAAAGAAGTTGACAGTGCCAAAAAGACTGCCCAAAACATTAAAAAAAGGTAAAAGTAAAATAGCTAAAATGTATAAAGCGGTTACTTGTTTGTTTTTTGTTTACACTATAATCATAGCATTTTGCAAACAATCATCATTCATATTTTGCAAAGAAAGCAGATGCAAATGAGTAATTTCCATTACTCTGTAGCTGATCCAGCAGAATCGTGAAGCATGAACACAGCAGAAAACACAAGCCAACAATTTTTTTATTCTGTGAGCACTAAACTTTAAGTTTGGTTTGCTGAATCCAGGGCATAAACCGGAGATTGGAAGTGTGCCCAGGTACAACTCTGAAGGCTGCAGTGAGGTGACCTGTCCTACATGAAAACAAAATGTGTTGTCACGACTGTCTGAATGATGAATTAATAGAAAGCAATGATAGTTATTTGCTATTTAAGGCAAAGCACTACTGTCAATTGATTACAATTTTTTAGGCAATACCAGAATCAAGGAAATAGCAATTAATAGACAAAGGGATGGAGATATGGTTTTTCCCACCTTATATTAAATTAATGATATTGGATATAACCCTTGGAAGACAATATCCTGTAAAATTCCTTGGGGTGAAAAGGGCAGATTCACTGAAAATTGCTTCCAATATAAATTCCAGTGATTGCTCTTGGGGTTTTTTCAGTTTAAAGAGCATTTTAACAGTATTGAAAGTGGCTTGACATAAATTTTGCAGAAATTTACCTTGATTAAAATTTCAACAGAGTAAAAAAAATGTTAAAAGTATGT
The DNA here is from genome assembly GCA_013397725.1 of Rhagologus leucostigma. Taxonomy (NCBI): domain Eukaryota; kingdom Metazoa; phylum Chordata; class Aves; order Passeriformes; genus Rhagologus; species Rhagologus leucostigma. The sequence goes on along the minus strand of VZTD01000824.1, from coordinate 651,099 downwards.
GAAGAAAGTATCTATATAATAATAAAAGAGCTTTCAAATGCTTGCACGCTACTTCTTAATGTCTTATGGGACTTAATACCTTTCTATATAACCTGAAAATGAGAACAAAACTGACATCACTGAAAATACTTGTGTTTAATCATAATCTTATATTGAGACAAAGAAATAACATTCATACTTCAAACAAGTTTGGCTTATACCTGAAATGGGCCAACTTCAGTAAAAACAAAAAAGTTCAAAACCAAAACAGTAAACAGAATATTTTTTTCTGAATCTTTGCTTAAAACAAACACGAAGTCATAAAAAGCAGATATTTTCTTGGTTGGCTTGACACTGATGGTGGTATCTAAGGATATGTGACTCCCATTTGTGATGCCTAATTGCATTTTTCAATCATTGCCTAAGATAGTGAATAAGGAATTGCAGAGGTGCTAAGAAATAACAGCAGTTTTCTGATTTTTTCAGATTCCTACTAGTTGGAAAATAATGAAAACAGCTTTTCTCATTATTTATTTTTCTAATTATTTTAAACAATTGTAGAAGGCTTCCCACCACGCCATACGTTCTCTGCTGGGCAAAGGAAGAATGGGGAAAAAACATTCAAACTGAACCCATCAGGACACAGTTTTTCTCAGTTGTGAATGAGGGGTAAATTTCACTAACATGGCAAAAGCTAGTAGGCCTAGGTGGGAAAATAAAAAAAAATAAACTCTGTACTCTTTCATGAAAAGTAATGAAATTTCAAAATATACCTTGTTTAGTAATTGATGTAAATTTTATTGACATAGAATAAAAATAACCAACAACCAAAAAAAATTGAAAACTGAAGTATTTCCTTTATGCTGGCTGCATTCCTTCAAAGGAAAAATAATTTTTTTATTTTGTATTTAAAATTCAGTAACAATATAAATCCAGGTCCAATATGTCTAGGTATCAAAGCTTGAGAAAAGGCCAAGCAAACATTTTACTGTGAAAAAAACCTCCACATGTAAATCCTAAGTCTTGCTAAAGTCAGACCTGGCACTGCATTAAATTTTTTCCATTAATTTCTGAGAAACCAATATTCAGATTTTTGATTTCGTTTTTTTCTGACCAGTCTCTCTGGGTATTATCTTTTCAACTTACTGTGTCTACTTTCATGAGGAAGCAGCAATTTTCTGGCATGAAACAATCTGGCAAATGCACAGATTTTGTGACAAGCACAGCTCATGTTCTAAAGGTGCTTTCTGCCAACAGGAGGTATCTTATTCTAACATATTTAATCCTTTTAGCCTCAGTATAAAGAGGTTCTTTGTTGTCAAAACATTAAAGTTTTCTGCCAATACCAGTACTTGAAAACCACTGAACATCTCATTTCATTACTTTCTAGAGTCACATAGGTTAACACAACCATTTAAATCAAAAAAAGAGTATGTCTGGATAGTTGCAATAGTCTGTTAATGAAGATAGTAGAGATTCACTTCATTGAACCTCCCAAAATTTGCTGTACTTGCATAGAAAATACGGTTGTTATTTCAGGTCAGATTATTCTCCTGTTTGAGAATACTCTTGTATACAGTTTGCCATTTCTTTAAAAAACCAAGTGGTTTTGACCTTTCAAATTTTTAATGGAAATTCAGAAATTAGGTAAGTCTGACATTCAATACTCTTATTTTCCTTTTCAAAAATACTAGTCATGTCATAAATTAAATTGGTTTTTAAAATTCTTTATTATTAATACTTTAAAATTTTCCTTTTGTCTCTTTCCTTTAGTTTTGTGAAATATATATGCATGTGCAAAAGAATACTGAATAATTGCTAATAATGTCATGAACTTTGTTAAAGCAAAGAGATCAAATGTGAAAGCTAACTCCACGCAAGTAAAAACTGTTTGTCTTTGAAAAGTATAGATATTTTTAAATCCTATTTAGATGTGCAAGAAAAAAAGAAATTTCTATTTCAATTACTAAAAAGAGACATAAAAGCTAAATCTTAGATATTAATCTGAAAACCGAAGTGTTTGCTTTTAAAAGCAGACATTTCTGCACTTTTACCTTTACTATTCTCAGGTGAAGTCAGGAAATATTTTATCCACTTGAGCAATAGGAAATCAATAAAAATTTAGCCAAAACTGTGCCTAAAACACGGTTTAGTCTGGAGAATGAAGTTCAGTGCATCACTTTAGGTTTGCTATGTTATGATTTTAAAAGCAGATATGATTTGCATTCATGAGAAAGCATGGAATTTCAAAGTTCTTAAGCTATAATATAAATTTATTGTGCAAAATTATCAGACCTTGATCAATAGGCTCATCTTGAATCCCTAAATTACTTAGTTCATAAAAAGCATTATATGCCAGTTTTGTTTCCTCACAAGTTCCTCTGTGCTCTCTGTTCTTTTTTGTTTCTTGATTGTCCTCTTTCAGTATAGAGAAAGAAAGCTATTTTCATTCTTTTCTAGTGGTTTGGGCCCTATGTAAAGCTTTACGGGGTAAGAGTTTGTCATGGATGGAACACATTGATAATTCTTAGACTATGTCTAAATAACCGTAATTTTCGCTCAGATTTTTACTCACATAGACTTTACCCAGGAAGTCCTGGTCTGAAATACCATTCTTGTGGCTCAAACTAATTCTTTCCAATCTATCTTGATTCTTTCTTTGTTATGTTGTATTAATATCAATAGTACCAGACATTTGGAAGCAACATATAAAGTGTGTAGATGTCAGCACTAACAGCATCTTTTGATGAAGGACAGAAAGAAAATCTCATAACCAATATTTTATATGAAATATTTCATACAAGCAGTGAAAATCTAATATTGTCAGGAAATCTAGGTTAGTGCAGATTTGGACAAGTTAAAGTTTTGTTTAAGGAGAAAATCTTGTATTCTGTCTGAATATTTGGCAAAATTCAGGTAAAGAAAAATAGCTGGATTATTCAAAACTCTTGGAAACTTCTAAAATCATTTTCTGTGCAGTTTGTATTTTGAATTTAACATCCTGGCAGACATTTTTGGAAATAAATATCTAGGAATATATCCTGTATCTGAAAGAGGCACTAAAATAAACCCTTCCTTAGAGACTTGGAAAGATATTCATGATCACAGAACCTAGAATTCATAACAGGCTTCCACCATCCCAGTATCTGCTAGGAAGAGAACAGGCCTGGATGGAAACAGTTCAGGAGATTGTTAGAATGTATTGGCATCAATTTCTTCATGTTAATTAGAGGGGTTACTTAGTATGCTCAGACAAGGGGGAGATGGCAGAGAATGTGAAGGTCAAGGGCAGCCTTGCAATCAAAAGAGTGAGACAAATAGTGCCTGATCAAACTGATGGCTGCCTGGCTTTGTGTACAGCTGGGGAAGTGTTGGACACCTTGGCTCAAGTCAGGTGTTCGACAGAGTCTCCCGTGGTATCCTTAGAGTGAAATTGATGATATAGAAATTAGATAAATGGAAGGGGCTGAGGAAACTGGCTGCATCACTAGGCCCAGTGTCCTGTGATAGACAATATAAAGTCTGGATGGTTACTAGGAAAATCCCTCAGGGATAAATATAGGGGCCAATATTATTAAATGCCCTTACTAGGACATAGGAAACTGACTTGAAGTGAACAGCAGGAAGTGGGGTGGAGGGATGGGGTGTGGAATTACCATGAAGATGGTCAAATAAAAACCATTTTCAACAGAGACTGTGAAGTCTCCATCCTTGCAGATATTCAGGATTTTCCTGCAAAAAACTTGTCTGGGCTCTAATTGGCTTTGAGCAAAAGTATGCATCTGTCTAGACCTCTCTAGATCCTGTCCATTTTACATAATTCAATGACTTTATAATTCTGTAAATTGATCCTTCTCCTTGAAGTGACTGAAAGAGTAAAAATAGATCCATTTTTCAACTCTATAATTCTGCATCTCTTTCATCAGGCATTCCATTGCTATCTGGAGTTTCAGTGATATTTGCCACAGAGAGAATCTCTGAGTCTCCTTTCATCTCTAATTAAACAGTTTGTGTAGCTGCTAACTTTATTACATTTCATTATTGTTGCATTCATGCTTTATTACATGTTGCAGGGCTTTTAGGTAGGTATTTTTCTGCTTACTTGATGCCTTGGGATTTTAGCTTTCATATTTTTCATATATTTGTAATCCTGTAATTCTTTAGTGTATAACTCTAAACTCCATATACAGTGTTAGCTACTGTTCTCCCATTTTGGTCAGACAAAACAATTCCTCTAGTCCTGGAAACCGAGGACACCTGTCTTGGGGTGACTTTATGATGTTTTATCCCCTATCGCCTGCTCTATGCCCAGACACGGATCCTGTGCCGTTCTGTGCCTTTAAAACTGGGCCCGAGAGAAAGAAAAAAAGCCAGGCGAACTTTTCAATGCAGTTTTGTGTTCGAGGACACAAAGATAGCTGCTGCTGCTGCAGAGCGGAGGAAATCACCTTCCTGCTTTTCCCAGCTCTTGGCTCCTTTTCTTGGGAGAGAGATGGAGAGTTAAACTCCTTTGCTTCCCTGGGACTTTGGCTTCTTTTTTTCTCTTCTGGAATTGTTCAGAACACCAGAACCTCACCGGGAGACCTTACACAGGCCCAGAGGGGGCCCCCACGCCAAACTCCAGCACGGGGAGGAGAGAGACCACACCCACAAAGGACTCTGAAAATTTACCAAGTTCTCTCCACAGCGAGAGGTTTAATTAATCAGCATTATTCTTCTTCCATGCCTGAGTGCACTTTACTTGTTAAATAAATACTTTTTTTCCTTTCACTTTCCTCCGAGCAATTTCTTCCTGAACCCGGCGGGAGGGAAGGGGTGTTTGTAACCTGCCTTCTATGAGAGGACGTTCATTTTGGACGTTCCTCCGAATTTGTCTCAAACCGGGACAACACCTTACTGTCTCAGACCCCGAGAAATGTAAAATAAACTGAGTTGGGGGGGAGCAAACTTGGGGTAAGTGACTTCATTATCTGAAGCTGTAATGGGAGAATTAACCCCCAATATTCAAATGGACTAAACTTATAAAAGTAAGAGAACCCGTGATACGGTTGTCCATTTTTGGGTGTAGCCTCTGGGTGGGCTTTGTCTGCCCAGAATGTACCTGAAGGCCCTTCAATAAACATAACTACTTTTTACTGTCTTAATTTTGTCTAGCTTCTGTTTTTAGGTAGTCCCAACAAGGCATCATACTCATTATTCTTTCTACTTTTTCAAACTTATACCAAGATAAATAATTTTAATTTTTTTTATCCTTTTCACTCTTAAACGAAATAAAGTCACTTCCAAGAGAATAGTACAGTTTGTTAAATACCAAAAAAGTAGTTTAAATAATTTCATAGATCTGACTAGAAGTAACAACAACTAAGAAATGCAGGGGTGAAACATCACTGTTAACTCATCCTTAAGACTCAGAATGAGGAAAACATTAATTACTCCAGGTATTAGGATTTATATATATCAAATTTTGCAAATACTCTTCAATGTGAAGGACTCTTCAAACAAAATATTTAAATATTTTACGCGTAAGTTAAGCGATGTAAGTATTCTTTTTGAAGTTCAGAGGATGGCTTGCTCATATGAAATACAGCAGTCAAAGAAAAGAAACAATATATTGCACAGCAGAGTATAATGCAAGCAAAATGCATAAATCAAGAAATCATGAGTTTAATTACTAGGGTAACTGCCTTTCTTTGGTATTTAGAGAAAACAAAAATTTTTTTATGTGTTTTTTTCACCCACTCCTCCCTTTTCTGTCAAATTCATAGAGTATTTTGAAAGAGATAACTTGCAACATTGATGGTAGTAGTGGCCTTCCTCTTTTCTTTTACTCAATTTTTCTTCTTTTAAATTCTTGTCTTAATCACAGTCTTTTCCAAAAAAATTAATATTTTGTTCCTGGGGTGTTGTGTTAAGAAGGGTGAGAGATAATGATTTTCTTTTCTATCTAGAAAAGTAGGGGGTTTTTATCAAAGAATGATCATATCGAAGGTATGACCTACCTTTAACAAACCTGGATTGTATTTAATACCATTTTACACGCATAACTGGGGCTTTTATTCTGCTTTTCTTTAAAAATGTAGAGGGGTCACGTTAGACTCTAAGAATAGTTCAGTTGGTTAGAGCATGGTGCCACTAACACCAAGGTTTGATCCCTGTATGGGCCATTCACTTAAGAGTCGGACTTGATGATCATTGTGGCTCTGTTCCAACTCAGACTATGCTGTGATTTGCTGTGATTGGTATCTCTGTAACTGCTGAGATTTAATTCTCCAGCCTCCTTTTTAATTACTTATAGAACATTAGAGAGTACTACTCCACTCTAACTATATTTATTGATTAGGCTTGGTTCAGGACTGTTTTTATGAGTCAGGTCTTTTAAAAGTAAGATAGATAACACTATATTTTTCACTACTTGAGCATACTGATCTGTTAAGAGATTTTTTCCTTTCCTTCTGTGCATAGTTTTCTAAATCTTTGTTTCCATTAACAATTCTGCCCTTGTTCTCACATCAGCATTATAATTTTAACGAAAAGGTTTTCTATCAAGGTTACTAAGCTTAGGTGCTCAATACGAAATTCTTCATTGTCCCTGAAAAATCAAGTTCCTGCATCTCCAAAAGACCTGCAGCTTAGTTAAAGCCTAAACCATTAAATCCTGAAAATATCTGCAGTAATACTTCTTCGAGTGCAGTCATAACCAGATTGCCAGAAACAGTAACTATCTTGTTTTCCTCTTTTTCCATAAGTGGAAATGAAAAGGATTCCCTAGGAATTTGTTCACAGAAAAGAAAAAAGGTGGAAAAAAATCAAAATGTATATTGAAAAGAAGCTATGATGAAATATCACTGCTAAGAACAGTTTCTTCCTCAGATATACTGGTTCCCCATTGAAGACCCAGCAGAGTACTGGCAGAAGGACAGCTACTAAGTAATTCTAATAGGACTAAATACACTATACAGAAGATGAAAACAAAAGACCCTTTGAGTTTCTCTTCTGACAGACATGATAGCCAAAAGCTGGGAAATTATATTATTAAAAAAAAAATTGTTTGCTGGAGTAACTTAGTGTGTGAAATAAAGATAGAAGTGTAAAATCAGGATTTTAGAGTTAGCACCAATTAACAGGACAGGAAGAGTGGATGCTGTACTGCTATGCTTGTGATCTCTACTTCTTTGACCTTACTAAAGCAGTACATTAGCAAATGGAGCCAAAGGCGAGCGACAGTTTCTCAGACTAAAAAGTGTGAAGACTGTAAAATATAACATGGCTAATTTCTCCTTCTCTCTATCTCTGTAATTGTTCATAGTAACTAAAAGGAGTTGGAAAACCTGTATCTAAAACACAAGGTGCCAGCTCTTGTAGACATTCACATTTGAATTGAGTATGGACCCACTCGTGACACACAGGCTTGTATTCAGAACCATAATCTCTCTGAAGTCATTATGAAATCCATGAAAATCACAACCAAATAGGATAATAATGCAATTTGATGGCTCTAATTAATGTTAAACTGCCCTGAGGCGCAGGGAATGTCATGTTCATTTGGTCGTATCATGTCTCAGTCCCAGCTTCAGTACATGGTGCAGCCAAATGTTGCTGTAATTAAAAACATATAGAAAGAAAAAAGTCCTCAGTCCTGAAATGCATGCACTCATCCAGCTTTGGTGAAATGTCAGTAGAAGCAGCTTCCAGTGATCTTATACCTGACAGAGTTCCTGCCATTGATACTGCCTTCTACATGGCGAATATCAATGAGGAAGGATTTCTGCTTAATAATGTTGTAAAAGTATTCATCTTTCTGATGCAAGCTCGGACGTTTGCTTTATTTATGGGCTTAATTGCTTGTGTGCATTATGTACTGCTAATCTCACTCTTCCAGAGAGACTGTGAAACAGCCAACTTTAACAACCTCCTTCTTCCAAGACACTATGACGACCTTCCCACCAGCACATAAGGAAGTCTCTTACAGAACTTGGAAACACTGTGCTCCAAGCAGGAGAAGTATAGAGGTTTATGAGGTGTCTTTTGCATCTCCAAAGCCTTTGGATGTACACGTATTTCTATGTGAATTAAGTATTCTAGCTTCTTGGCAACCCATCTATCTGAACTGCCTGAAAACTAAATTGTCTTCCCTTTCCCTTTCCCCTACTCTGGTTTGGCAAGTGCACATAATGATTATATTCCCAAGAAATTCTTTAACTTGTCTGTAAAACATGATACTTATTGCATTTTAACAGGACATAACAATATTTCCACATTAAACTATCAATATAGATTATTACCATTATATGCAGTAGATGGCAATAAAACCACCACCTGGTATTGGGCTTTTGCAAACCCCTTGGCTTATTTTCCTTGTAAAAACAAAATAAACGTGCATCAGGATCTGCTGTTGCACAAAGAAAAGAAATTATTCGCAGTTATTTTACACAATGCTTATGCTTATGCAATAACTGTGCTGGCTAAAAAGAATTGGAAATACAGCACTTCTTAAAACTGAGGGTTCCCAGAGAGGATCCACTCCCTGGGGAAGAATAAAGACGGATCTCTATAATTTCTCTCAATGTTACTTGGTTACTGCTGCTGCTATTGGTGACAACAAACAGTAGAAAGGCTTAATCGCTGTCTGAGGATCTCAGTGCAGTACAGTGAACACTTTTCCTTCCCAACACTCAGTCTCACTCAGCCTTGCTTTTATACTTGTTTTTCTCTTCTTGCAAGAATTTACCATCTTTTTAGAACATCTCACAAAATGATACTTCATTCTACAGTTAAATTTGCTCTTGCAGGCACTCTTAGACCTACAAAGACAAAATTTGGTCACATATTTAGGCTTTGGCAGTAGCTATTTTTTTTACCAAAGTAGTATCCAAATATTTTCATTCCACATTTATAGTAAAACGCTTCTTAAAGTTTCAGCACAATTTCTACTCTTTTTGGAAGATTGCCTTAATTTTCTCCTTGTTCAAGTGTTCATAATATCAGAATTTTAATGAAATCACCGTGTTACAGTGAGCATGAACAACAGGAATAAACTCTGTGAATCTCATTAGATGAAAATACACTTGAAAGGAATTTCTGTTTCCTCAGAATTTCCAGATAATCAAAATTATAAAGATTCATGGAAAGAGGCACTGATAAAATTCAAATAAAGGAATCCAGACAGGAGCCTTATAAGACTTGTCTGTCAGGTTTTCCTACTTTCTTGGCAAACTTGTCTGCCAGACTGTTGTGTGTGATTTGAAATACCAGGGCTTCTGTGATCTCTGCTGGGGGCAGACCACTAGACAGACTGCCTTGGAGTAAGGATGCTATTCCCTTTCATCGACGCATCAAAGCTTCTCTTTTTTTCCCCCAATGTGGCATGCAACTATATTTCAAAATTCTTCCCCAAAACACACTATCTTTCTTTACTCTGTTCTCTTAACATGGTTGGGCAAGTACGATGGACATTCAACAGATATCCTAAAACTAAGGAAATGGCCAATTTGGGGCTACATCTCTACAGTTCCTAAAATGCACTCAGAAAGTTTCCAGTGACAGATATCAGACATCTGAAAAGTTCACTTCTGCTAAAAGAAGCTTTATGAACAACATAAAACAGCTTCACTGCTGCCTGAACAACAATAGCAAGCAGTCACATGCATGAAATATTGCTCAACATATTCTGCTTTAGAGACAAACATGTGGACATACTTACTTGTAGATATTTCAGAAGAGAGATGCTCTGTGTTGAGATATTGGAGAGCTTTATCCTTTTTTTTGGTAGACTTTGGTTGTCAGAATCTCTATTTTTTTCCATACTATTTTTGAACGCAAATCCAAAGCCTATTCGCCCATCACCATTAGTGTTACATTTATACTGAAACACTTCAATGCCTCCTCAGAGTCAGGAGTGCCCTAGCATCAGGAATGCCTCACCAACCAAATGCTCTGGAAATACAGTTACTTGTCTCTCAAGATCCTTGCTTGGATGATCTGACATGAATTTTAGACCTAACAAATATTAGATAAAACTAATGATTGCCTGGGAGATGAATTTCTCCCAGTACAAAGGAGATGATGAAGAAGATTCATGTGACTTTTGAGTTTAACAAAGGAATAAATCCATGTTTTTCAAAGTCTTAAATTGACTAATCGGACAGAGTCGGATTATTTTAACAAATAGTTTGGTAGAACACTTTCACATCCCGTTTACTGATCAATCTGTACTGTAAACATATCAACAAATTTGTATAATGTACTCTGGTACAAGTAGCATTCTAGCCACTTTAAGCAGCAGAGAGTATGGTAACAAATGCACAATAACTAAAGAGAAGCAGGAGTTGTTTTCATGAAGCCACTGTCCAGGAACATTAAATGGATATAAGACAAAAATAAAGGGAAGAAATTTTCTTCCATTATTTTTTCCTTGCATTTATTTGACCTTATTCCAGAAGGATCAGTTCCTCTTTCAATGAATTTCATGTACAAGGAATCATGTCCCAAGTCTGTTTGTGATACTGATGCTCTTTTACTTCATGTAGGACAGCATAACTGAAGCCAGCTTCCATACGGTGGTAGGATCATTGAAACAGGAAATAAAAACTATTCTCATTACTGTGATTTCACAACTGCCGGTTAATACATTCCATCAAAGTGACACATCAACATTCTTCCCAATGGAGCACAACTATGACCAAGAGGTCAATTATCTGAAAGGAGAGGATCCTTTTTAGTTTTATTAGACACAATACAATCTCTCTACCAACTCCCTGTTTTGCGACACAGTGATTGTTTTTTTCTATTTTAACATATTTCTTCTGACAAACCTAACCCAATTCAAACCCAGTGAAACTTCTTTTTAAATATTAATTTTTGAACAAGATCTCCTCTAAGAAAGGACTGTCCTTTCAAACTCATCCCACTATTTAGGTACATGTGCAATTCCTATTGACTTTAAGAGGATTTGAAGAATGTGCTTAAGAACTTTAGTAAGCAGGTATGGAACAGGCATGTGCATAAGTGCTTTCAGGTGGGTCTTCAGCAACCTTAGCGTGTAACACCAGAAAAATAACACAAAAGAAGAAACAGACATTTTGAATTTGAAGGCATCGAATGCTGCAAATATTTAGCATCTTATATGCTAGCATTACTCTCTTTTATTAGCATAGAACACACTTCATCCAAAATATTTATAAGAAGATTATAAGGCAGATTATAAGTGTATATCTTTGGTATACACCTTATTATTCTGCCTATCAAGAAATTATAGCCATCATTTTATGTATTTATCAGCATGATGCCTGATTTCTCCAATCATTATAGCCTTAGTTTTCTGAGAAATAAATAAGATAATGACATCTCCTGTAAGCTGATAGGGCATGGCCTTGTTCAGAGTGGGCTGTTGTATTTAGCATTTCTGACAGCTGTCATGAGGTGAAGTATTATAGGTTTAAGAAACTCATTGCAAGCAGACTGTTTTGAAATTTTTTAATTAAATAATTATTTATGCATAAGAAACCACCAATCTAGTACATGAGGATGTTTTTCTTTTATGAATAATTTTGAATGTTGCATTTTGATGAATAATAAAACTTTCATATTTATGTAAAAAGGGGAAAGAAAACCACTGCTTATTCTTGTTTCTAACATTTGCTGTCACAATTATTCTGAATATAATAGGATTGCATAGCTCCAAGTTACTATTAAAATGGTTACATTTTTCAAAGGCAAAAATGTAAAAATATGTGCTGTAAGAAATTCAGTTTAATGTAAAAAAGTTTATATTCATTTCTTCTGAATATATTGCAATCAGTATAATTTCTGTGCATCTCCCTAAAGGAAAATAAGCAGTATTAGTCCACTAAGAGGAATTGCTCTGCAGATCAGGAATAATTCAATCACATTTCTTGATTAGCACCAGTGTAAAGTTTTTACGAGAGAGAGAATCAGGTATTTACATGTTTTTCAGTTATGCCATGACACAGTGTACCAGAGGTATATAAAGGACTCATAAAATCAGGAAGCAGCCCAAAGCTATTTCTATGGAAACAGCTCTGGCTGCAGGGAAAGCAGTAAATCAATCTCCTTTGTGTTGTGTTTGAGACATGTTTGGATGTTACCTAACCAGCTAGTGTCTCAGTGCTAGGGACTGAATTCCTTGCACACCTGATGGACAGTACTAGTTTTGACTGAGAAAAGCAGGCAAGCATGATTTTTTTTTTTTTTTTAACTGCAGAAACAGTATCTATTGACTTTTGTTATGTTGATATACATTACACACCTTTTTCTTTTCTAAAAGACCAAACCCTCAAGTAAGAAAACAAATGAAGAAACAAAAAACCCAAACCCCCTCAAAACAACAACAACAAAACTCCACTTGTTAAATAGAGCTAGTGTAATCAAAGTAAAGCTAAGCTTTCCTTGTACCCCAGGCCCCAGAATGATGCCATCATCAAATTGCTGTTGGTGAGCATAGGCTGCAGAGGGCAATGTCCCTCAGCGAAGCACTGTGCTTCCCAAAGAGGAGCCAAGTCGACCTCTTAAGTGTATATTACTTTTTCCTCAGTTGTCAGCTGTTTGTAGTGTGAAGAATCAGGTCTTAATCACATAAAAGTGATTAAGGGAACACTGGATGAGTATTCTACATGTTTGTTAAATAACAAGCTTCCCACAACATTTCAAGCAAAATTAAAAGATGTTATTTCACAATTTAACCAATAAAATAAAAACCTGATGGTTGCTTTGGTTTTAACTGAAGAGCAGGAAACTCAAGATATCCAAAAGAAGAATGCAGAAACAGGTAGGGATAGAAATTCCCTTCTTCTTTATGAAAGAAAAAGTTAACCAAACTCAGTTTTTCCATGAAGATATCAGCCAGCTATACTGGAGAGCAACGTCCAAGATTTAAGGAATATAAAACTGTTTTTCTATTCAGTCTCTCTTCAGATGAACTAGGTTGGAGAAGCTCCATGCAATAATGCCAGCCATAAGCCTTCAGAAAACATGAAGCCAGCCTCTCCAAATTGTACAACCAGCTTTAAACCAAAAAATCTTCAAATAGGAATAAATAATGTACTTTCCTTATGGGTTAAGTTATTTGGGTCTGATCCACCATCCTCAGAACAAGAAGTTTTCTGTTAAGACATGAAAGCCAAACATGCCCACTGAACTACAGGACTAGAAAAGAAGAAGAAGAGATAAATGGGAATGAATGAAGTAAAAGAACAGGAAATTGAGATAGAAGTGGATAGAAAAGTTCAGTAAGAGATAAAAGGGAAAGGTTAAGATGTAAAAGGGACTGCAGTTCGTATGCTGTGTAACATGGTGTTTTGCCTATATTGCTTTAGGTCACAGAGATGATAAAAATCTCTTAAAAGTCATTCTGGTCTACTAAAAACAATGTGTGGAACACTGAGTGTTGAATTCTAATATACACACACAGTACAACTCCATGCTGTCATTAACTGACTCGAAGACATATGAGCATAGATTGCCTATTTGGTGCATTAACACCAGAGTTTATTGGACAAGATACTGTCTACCTCCATCTGGAGCTCACAACAGTTCCAGATAAGTACATGATGTTATGAGTAACAAAATAGAGTTCTATAAATATCTAATATCTGCTGCAAAGCTGTGACTGATTACTCTAAGAAAAGCACATGGAGTGAAAGAAAACAGACATCAGAGGTTTATCATGACTTTTGGTTAATGGCAGAAAGAAAATTGTCAAATGAAAAATAAAATAACAAGAAACATCGTCAAGCTATTTCATATACAGTCAGGTATTCAGATATTCCAAAACCTCTGCCTAACTATATTCTCAGATACTAATGCAGTATTCATATCCAAAATAACCAGGTTTTCTGGTATTTAGGATAACATAAATACACTGACTTAAAATTTCCCATCTCTTCCACCTACTCCTCCTCCCTCAATGCTTTTAACACACTCTGAATATTATTTTTTCCATTGAGCTCTCCTCTTAACACTGTTCCCCTCTCTTCTCAGACATAAATGAGGTGCTGGGCAATGTTCTGACGTCAATGTGGTAATTGCCCCAGGGGGGGAAACGGGAGTTTAAAATAGAAAGAGAGACACAGACAGACACATTCATATAGACACCTCTGGGTGCCAACAACACTGATAGACCCAGACTTCTGGGAACCTGTGGCATACTTCAGATGCCACATTGATTTCTGAGTCGTGTATGACATTGTTCTCCCTGTGTCTTGGCAAGGATTGAGCTACAAAATTCAGGACTGGCACTGGACTTGGAGCTGCTCCAAAGTTTACCAAGGTGCATGGGTATGGCTGAGATCTCTCTCTAACTGTGACTGATTTTTTTGTTTGAAGGCTGTATCTTGCATATTATACATGTACTCTTGTTTTCATTTATTGTAAGACCAAAACTATTTACAGATCACTGGGTAAAGACAATCTAGTGTTTAATTTCTTCACCATCTCTAATGGAAAATCTCCTGAAAAAGGAGTGATACTACCACCAGCCAAACAGAGTATTCTAGTCTGTCAGAGTTAAGAGAAACATAAAAGCATAACATCTAAAAAAGAATCTCCAGAGATAGGAGGCAAATAGGTCTGGATTTATTTCTCTTCTCCATTTCTGTTTTAATTCACAACAAACATTAATTAAGACCAGAAAAGGTGCAGGGTAGATAGATAAAGAAATAAAAAATGGTTTGTAAGCACATGCTAGAAAGTTTGGCTTGTTTAGTTGAACAAAATTACGTCTGAGGAGAGACATACTGAGTGTTTCTGAAAGAATCATCCTACTAACTAACAGATAATTAGCACAAAACAAATGGGAATGAGTTGGCAATTAATATATTTAGATCGGAAATTGGAAGAATTTTTAATCATCTTTCAACAGAAGTTCTGGCATGTCCTTCTAATAAAGAGAGGCTGTTGGGATTTTTTAGGACAGCTTTATAAATTTATGCCTGAATTTAAAAACAAACAAAAGAAGGTAGTTCTTTGGGCAGCAAAGAGAAAATAACTGTAGCTCTTCACCAAAGAATGCTTAAGATCAAAAACCATAAATGAGTTCAAGAGAAGACCAGTAAGTATTTTCAAGAGAAATCCACAGAAGGTTTCTAAACTGATAAAAAGCATGAAGCTTAAGAAGAAAAAGCACACTGGAAAAACATCATATATATTTGCCCTGCTGTTACTTTTCTCTCATGGCCTGAAGTGATTTACAACATAGATATATCAGTTTCTGAGAGAACTCTGTACCTAGCAGACTTTCTACATAAGTCATACCTCTATTTTTAAGTTAATCCCAGTGGTGTTGAAGACCAAACTATATTCAAGTCATTCTGTACTCTAAGAAAGAAGTAGAGGGAGGACAAGGAGACATGCTGCAGTTTTTTGTGTGCAACTCCACAATATGTACCAACACATTAGGAACTTGTGTTCCTAATATCTTTATCATCAGGCCAGTGTGTTCTGCTCATCTTTGTTCATCTCCAAAGAAACTTCTTGCTCCAAAATTCATAAAATATTATTTTTTTCTTAAACACTGCCAGGCACTAGATGTTGCTTGAGAGCACATTAGTCTTTAAAAATTAGATACAATGTCCACCTTAATCAGGAAGTAGGCAACCGGAAAAGAGGCCTTAAAGATTTTGTGGTCTTCCTCTTTCAGAGACTTCAGTTTGATGAAGAGACAGAGATGTCCCATGCTGGACACAGCTGTTCCTTCCAACAGACCCAACTCAGTACACAGATGAGCCCATCAGCCAAGCTGGTGCTGCCTCTGAAGAAATATTTAAGAAAGGGCATAGCATGTCAAGACAGTGAGGAGTGAGGAGAAAAAGTACAAAAAATAGCTCTGTGAACAACAAGATCAGAGAAGGAAATTCCCTGTAGGCCTCAGAGGACCCCATGTTGGAGCATATGGTCATGCCCTGAAGAAACTGCAGCCCACAGAGAGCCCACACAGGAGCAGGCTGGCAGGAGCTATGGCCCATGGAGGATCCATCCTGGAGCAGAGGAAAAGTGTGAGGAAAAAGGAGAGATAGAGAGAAAAATTACGAATTCAACACCTATTCCTCAATCCTCCTCCCTATTCCTCCCCGGATGGTGTGGAGGTAAAGGAAATGCCAGTGAAGAAGTAAACATGAGCCCAGACCGAAAAAGAAAAATTGGAGGAAGAGGTGCTAGTCCAATTTGTCTTTGTTTCTTACTACACAGCTCTATTTTAATTGGCAGAAAATTAGTTTAATTTTCCTCAAGTTGAGTCTGCTTCGCCCACAACAGTAATGAGTAAGTGATCTCTTTATCTTGACCCACAAGCTTTTTCATCTTCTTTTATCTACTGACCTGTTGAAAAGGGCAAGTGAAAGAGCATATAGGAGTCTAGTAGCTAGCCAAGGTCAAACCACCTCACCATTCAAGCCAGTTCTCGTCAAATACACTGAAAAAATTGCTTCCAAACAACTAGAAAGAAAATTTTGGGGAGCATTGTTGATTATTAAATCCTCTTTGAAGAAAGTGTTTCTCGAAAGTTTTTAATTTCTCATTTTTTCTCTTGTTTTAGCTACAGTGAACTTAAAAAGGGGGGGATTAAAAAAACCCATAAAACCAAAAAGCCCCATTTTTTTTTCATGTAAACCCCCCTATTTTTAAGCCACTCCAGTTCTTTCAATTTAATTCTTCTCGTTAATGCTTCCATTGTGTTTTTTGCAGCCTTTTGAGAAGCAATTCTTTTCTATGTAATATACAAAAAATCAAGTTCTTGGAGTCATTCTGGGCATCTCATGATAATTAGAAAACACCATGTCACCACTATGGACAGAAATCTTTGGAGTACAGCTTTTGACTTTTAAACCTCATATTGACCACCTGCTGCTGTCCTCACTGACAGAGGCACTAGACATGCACTGCAAGAATTTTTGTATCTGTCAAAAGAACAAACACAAGGAAAATATTTTGTAGCTGCCTCACAGAATCAGAGGACTGTGAAGCAACAGTCTAAAGTATGATGAAAGATGAAGGGACAGCAGTTAGCTTCCCTTGCAATTTTTCTCTTTGCTCTTGTAGTTAAGGTATTAGAAAGCATCAGCATAATCTTTCTTCCTCGATATGAGCTAAAGAGAAATCTTTATATCAGTTGTGAGACCTTG
This sequence comes from Rhagologus leucostigma, assembly GCA_013397725.1. NCBI lineage: Eukaryota > Metazoa > Chordata > Aves > Passeriformes > Rhagologus > Rhagologus leucostigma. The sequence continues at coordinate 633,988 of VZTD01000824.1, read as the reverse complement.
AATTAGCCACACTTTTTTGTCACAGAAATAGCTGAAGACCTTTAAATACCTAATGTTATTGATTATGAGAGTATAGATCATATAGTGTTTAATTTTGGGGATGGATTACCACATAGATGTTGTCAACAAGTGTTTCCCAGGAATCCTTGTACAGCCAGTCATTCTCTCTCACAGTCTAGCACCTTTCTGTAATTTCCAAAATTTAAACAAACCACACACAGCCTCCTCTGGGCCTTTAGATAAAGATGTGTTTTTCTGTCCTTTTGGAAGTCTGACTGTCTTCCTGATAGGAGGTTCCCATCTGGCCTCGTGCTGCAAGATTTCCATCTTCCTCACTCCTTGCCTGCCTCATACCAAAGACCAGGCACTGCCTTATCCCAGCTCTCCTTGCCCAGTAACTGGGCATGCAGCAACCTCCCCTTCCTACTGTGGGAGTTTCCTCACAGTTAGGTGTTTTCACTTCAGTCCAAGGCAAACTGGCAGCCTTCATCTCTGCTGCCCACAAACATCTTTCTAACTGAATGTAACATTCTGTGAACTGAACAGACAAAGCGGTAATACCATCCATCAGTCAGAACATCACACCTTATTTGTTTAAAAATCCCAAACAGACACATCTTTTAAGACACTATTTCTTCGTACACACTCACATAGAGGTCTTCAGTGCTGGGTACAAAAGCATGAGTTGGCACAAATGTCTAACTACAGAGTTAATCCCACAGTTTGCAGCTCAGGTTCCTTTTTCTAAATGCAACTGTCTACTGACACTCTAACTCACATTATTTGTTAGAGTGTGTTCCATTTTATAATACCAGGAGTCCTATGAGTTCTCTTCTCTCCATTCTACTTCCTTCTACCTCTAACAGCAGTTTTCCTCTTTCTTTTCATGTCATGGTTCTCCACATCCTTGCAGAGTGTATGTACAAAGGTAAGAGTGTGTGTAGTCTTGTTACACGAGAGTGTGTGGACTTTTGGGATAACACCTAATATGCATGGCACAGTAAAACTATAGCCTGCTTGTTGTGACCATGGTGGAGGATGAAAAAATACGCTTTTCAGAATTAAGTCTATCTCTTTATTTGTCTGTATTTGCAGTAATTTTATGGAGCATTATTGGTTAATGCCAGTGAAACAGTTATCAGCAGTTTATGATAAAAGGAAATCGGAGTTTTGGATGATTAGAGGTAGGGTTTCAAATTCCTTGGTTGTTTTATTTTTCTTCAAACAGATTTCTTTTCTGTTTCAGAAGATTAGAAATCGTATTTACGATTAGGTACTTCAATACAAGACAATTCACTGTTGTTTTATCTCAACTGCCAGAGGAAAAAATAATGCCATCCCTTGTTACTTTTAATACATATTTTCCAAAGGAGTGAGATCCATCACAATGCTATTGTAGTGAAATGAAGGATTGCACTTATCATCATGCAGATGGATTTGAATGTGCTAGACAATAAACATACACGCACACAAAAGATTATTCTGCCATTTAAATATTATAACTTTACAATACTATTATTTCAAAAAAAGATACAGTAGATGGACAGATTCCGTTATGCGACAGTGTTGGTCAACATGCTAGAAAATCATCTTATCAGCAGCTGTATTGTCAGTAAGGATTTTTAGGAAGATATGATTGAAAAATAAAGTCTTAAGGATGATTTTAAATAGGACCATTAGATTTATTCCTATTCATCTGACATAAACCTGCTAGACTTTACATAAATGCCTGAACAAAGCATTTACTAATTCTATAAGGAAATGACTGATGAATTATTAAATTCAAAGGTATTCTTATTACCAAGAGGAAACATACTCTGGTACAAAAAGTTCCATATATGTCCTAGAGGTGGTCAAGCTAAGATGTTGTTCCTGTGTGCCATTTGCTAGTATTTAAATGGATTATGGATTGATGCTTTGCCTGGGGGAAAAAAAAAAAGCATTAATGTTAATGAAGACAAAAAATAAATGTTAAATCTGCTGACGTTGTTGCTGAATAGCATGTTCAGGATAATGAAGAGTTCTTTCTTGACATTTCAGTCTGTTATTGTGTATAGATTCAAATTTATTTTGACTAAGTAAAGAAGATATATCAAGATGTTTAGTACAATAAATATTGGTAAGCAGGATGGTGATTTGATTTATTATTTTTTAACTGGAAATAATGGATTAAAGGGTCATCTAAAAAGATAATACTTATTACAGTGTATTTAGGAATTCCATGAAAAAACAATAATTTATCTTTTTGTTTTCCTTTAACTTGTTCCAAAATTGTCCCTTCAATTACCTTCACAAAGGTTTCCTAAACCACTTTGTTTGTATTGACTTTAAGAGATATTTAAATAAATTGCTTCATTCTCAAATCTCCCATTTGTAAGTTAGTGACACACTGCTATGTGTAGAATTCAAGCTATTTTCTTGTCCTTTTCCTTACTTGTTAATAGGATATCAGCAGCATGGCTGAAGCTGGAATTTTTTATACTGTATTATATATATTAGCTCAGTTGGTTAGAGCCTGGTGCCAATAACACCAAGGCTGGGGGTTGTCAGAGACTGAAATAGTTCATGCCTCAGTGATATAAAGTTTTAAAGAAGCTACAACCACAGGAACCTCCTTGAAGAACTTTGGAGTGTAAGTCGAACTGATGATTAGATTAAAGGAAACCCATTGTTCAGTCACCTCAGGCTGAGGGAAAGGTATGCATCCACAGTAGGCCAAAGCCTCCAGCTGNTGAGAGGCTTTGCCCCACAGGACTGCACATGACCCCGAGTCTGCTGTAACAGACTGCCCCCCTCCCCCAGGGGGACATGCCCGGACATGCCCGCCTAGCCTGAGTATATATACCCATTGGATTCTATGCTTTCTGGGGGGACCTTCACCACCAAGAGGACCAGCTGGAGAGGATCAATGGAACATTGTTGGGATCCATGGAGTGGTGATATTTTCCTTATTCTGCCCCTGTCACTCTCTTTCTGTCCTCCCCACCTATTTTCTACTTCTTTCATTCTTTCTTTCTTTCTCTCTCTCTCTCTCTCATATCTACCATCCAATAAAACCCATATTATTGTCACTGGCATATGGTCTCGTTTGCACCTTAATTTGGAGAGAGGAATTTCTAAAGAATCTTAATAACAATAATAGTAATTGGATCATAACAACCCTACAGAGTCTAAACTTTCTCAAATTCACACCACAATCTAAACAGATTAAAGAAATTTACTGATTGTCCTGTCTAGGGAAAGAGTACCAAAAAAACCCTTAAATGATGCTATGATATGGATGAATAAAATTATTTATGAAGTCTGAAATACAGAAATAAAGTTCTCAATTCCTTCTAAAGTATGTAGTTTTGTATGAGTGGATCTCATATCTAGACCCCATCTTCTCTGAATGTTTGTCTCATTCATCAGTCATCCCTTTATTTTTCATCAGGAAAATAGTTTTCATGAGATTGCTTGATCCGTGGACACAGATCAGATGCAGATCTTTGAAAAGAGACATTAGTGTCAAAGAGTGCTCCAGCTTTGATCTAACACTAAATCTTTTCTTGGTCAAATTATTGTTCGCCTCAGGAAAGGTAGTAAACTTCTGAATGTGTGAAGCAAAAGTAGTGTTGTAAGGCTTTTAATATGGACCCCAGATGTTTTACATTGACATTTATTATCCAGAAAAAGTGTAAGTCAGCAAAACCACAGGTAGTCTTTTTTGCTATCACAATTTTCCTGACAGTATGAGTGGAGGAAACTCCTGGAAATAGGGTATTGCTTGCCCTGGCCTCTGGACCAATCGAAATGAAGGAAGAAATGCAATTTTCTCATAACAGATGCTCATTACTGTGTTTGTCTCTGGAATTATTTGCATATTCTCTACTACATATATATATGTATATATATGTAAAGTTTTCAGCTCATGCCTTAGAATGTAGATGTGTAAGTATACATATTGTTTTAATTTTAGGAGTGATTTTTGGATTGTGGGTAACCTTTTGGTATTTATTGCTTGAAAGTTACTCTTAACAAAATTATTGTATCTATGGTCCAAATTACTTCCCCTAAGGTCTCCAAGATGTTGTAACACGGAGAAAGTGAATATTTATTATCCCATAACTGTGTTTTATTAACCCGTAATCTAATGTCTTTTTCACAACAGTAGATGATGATTTTTCATTGCAAGTAACCAGCTAAACAAATCATCTGCTATGCAGTAGGATGAAATCTGTCATCTTCTCCTAAAAATAGTGGGAGTATTTTGACTAAGACCAACTGGTATGAAAGGCCGTCATGGGAAGGTCTTTCATCAACAGTTTTGAAAACAGAAAATGTTTTCATGAGGTCATGAAAGGAAGTGGAAGTATTGATATTGGTATCTGGCAGGAAACAGAGTGAAGCATCTACTTGCAATGAACCAAATAAGACTGGAGGCAATAAAACTGATTATATCGTATATCAAGCATGCATATAGGAAGTTCTGCCTCTTTCTAACAAAAGATACTTAAATAGGCTAAAAATAAATATAAGTTGTGCATTAGAATAACACATTGTTTGAACCCTGAGGAAGACCAAGTGTGATAATAAAACGTACATATGAAGTATTCTGAGGGAATCTTAAGAAAACACCAAGATATCCAGCACATGAATGACACAATATATTTTAACCCTGTCACTAATAATTTACAGCTTTCTGTGACTTTAACCAAGCATGTCAAACAGTACCTTGATGTAATAAAATTAATTTGTCTATAGCATATTTTACAGAATAGTTTGAGTTGGAAGGGACCCACAGGAATCACCAAGTTCAGCTCTTAAGTGAATGGCCAATATGGGGGTTGAACCCCTGTTATGATCCAATTACTATTATTATTATTAAGATTCTTTAGAAATTCCTCTCTCCAAATTAAGGTGCAAACGAGACCATATGCCAGTGACAATAATATGGGTTTTATTGGATGGTAGATATGAGAGAGAGAGAGAAAGAAAGAAAGAATGAAAGAAGTAGAAAATAGGTGGGGAGGACAGAAAGAGAGTGACAGGGGCAGAATAAGGAAAATATCACCACTCCATGGATCCCAACAATGTTCCATTGATCCTCTCCAGCTGGTCCTCTTGGTGGTGAAGGTCCCCCCAGAAAGCATAGAATCCAATGGGTATATATACTCAGGCTAGGCGGGCATGTCCGGGCATGTCCCCCTGGGGGAGGGGGGCAGTCTGTTACAGCAGACTCGGGGTCATGTGCAGTCCTGTGGGGCAAAGCCTCTCAAGTGGATGTCCTGTGAATGTGCCCTGTGGGGTTGGGGGTTCCACAGCTGGGCCAGTTTGTGTAATCGGAGGATGGGTGTTTATGGCCTCTCACCAGAGGTTACACCATGCACGCAAAAACCCTCCCCCCTCCGCCCTCAGTTGGGGGGAGTCTGGGTAAACCTGGCTTCTGTGAGCTGTGCTCTCCCCCCCACCCCAAACTCAGCTGGGATGGCAGCTGGAGGCTTTGGCCTATTGTGGATGCATACCTTTCCCTCAGCCTGAGGTGACTGAACAATGGGTTTCCTTTAATCTAATCATCAGTTCGACTTACACTCCAAAGTTCTTCAAGGAGGTTCCTGTGGTTGTAGCTTCTTTAAAACTTTATATCACTGTTTGAGGCATGAACTATTTCAGTCTCTGACGAGGGTTTGGGGCCAGGGAGGTGAAATTATTAAACAAGTGCAAGAGATAGAGAGAACAAAAGGAAAATATTTGACTGTATCACTGGTGCCACTAATTGTGTCATCCCAGGAAATGCTTGTGTCAGACAGCACCTTTCAGACTTTACTGTGGTCTAGAGCTTTTGGGTTTTAAGGAAATACTAGCTAAGCCTTAAGTTCAAGAATGAGCAATTTATATCCCAAACTACTTAATTTTCATTGATTAATTGTTGGAGCAAATCACATAAGCACATTCTAAAATGGCACATTCACACATGTTGCATTTTGCATACAATTTGAACCAACTGGTGCATGATTTTTCCATCAAAATGGCAGTGGATTTTAAAATCTGCTTCTCTTTCCATCGTTCTGAAGAAAAAACTTTAAAGGCTAAAAAACACCATTATGCCTAGTCCCAAAGGAAGATGTGTCAGATCAGTGAAATTATACTGTTGCTTCATGTGGTAGAAATTCTGAGCAGCAGAATCAGTAAAAGGTGAAGAAGATTTTTATAACTTTTTGAAAATGCCTGGAATTCACGTGTCGGACTGCACCTGGCCTCCCATCTGAGAAATTCAATGTGTAGTCTGGGTTTTAATTTTCCTTTCCATTTAGGTAGGATATGTTGCCCTGAAGTACAAAATTCTGAAACAAAACTGTTCTCTCCTTACCACTGTAAGAATCTGGGTCCATCTGTGAACAGTATGTTTGTCAGGCAACCTTATGCATTCAGTACTGTAAACAGAGTTGATGACTTTCAGCCTCAGGAGTGCAGACTTCTTCTACCTGCTAAGCCAAAGCAGTAACTTAGGAAGTAAAAAATGCTTTTCAGTGACTGAAACACGTAGCATTATTCAGAACCAAAACACAGCATAATGTAAAGAATAGACACAGAAGAGAGAATGTCTAACTCAAGGTAGCTGCATTAAAATACCAGATGTCTCCGGTCCTTATCCGAAACCTACTGGAATATGCTAAACCCTGCTAATATCCTTTTTGCTGTCATGGTCCTCAGACTGTGATCTTGTGCAGTCAGAAGGCAATGCAGAGATGTATTTTCGCAGTACTCAAATGAGCAACTTTCATGGAAAACAAGGATATAGAGAAAGTGTGACAAAAGCTAAACTGAGTTGTTCTTGGTTGGAAAAAACAGCATACAATTCTTCACTTCTCTGAGGCTCTCTTAGCAGGGGAATGGAAACAATATGCAACTGATGCCAAATTTTGTTAGTTTTTTTTTTTTAAGAACAGCCTGTGATAGTCCCTACGTGGACCATGTACAAGGCTCATAAGCAACCAAAATAGGGACAAACAAAAGCTGTGCAGACTTCCAGCAGTTTTCATCTTCTATTAGTCAGAGGAAGTGCCTTATAGCCAATCACAACTGGGTCCAAAATGAACAGGTTCAGTTTTTCAGGGAATAGCAGTTCAATATTCTGTTTTACTTCTGGGATAAACTGGAAAAAAAGCTTTATTTTTTTTGTGCCTTCCTTGGCTCTCAATCCTTATTCATGCATCCACCTTTTTATTGTTTTTCTCTGAAAAGTTGTTCTTCAAAAGCTGCAGAGATCATGCACTTCAAAGCAGCTGGGAGATTCAGCTGATGCTGGACACAGCCATCTGCTTAGACAGACTGCACCATGACTCATAGACGGATTCAGGAGACCTAAATTTAATCCCTAGCTTTCTAAAGAGATTCTGGCAACATATTGCTATGTTCCTCTGTTTCCACAACTATCAAATGAAAATAGTAAGTGTTTACTGTATAGGTGCATAATGTTAATGAATTAGAGTGTGAAAGCCATGACATTGCCAGGTATCTAAAGTGAAGATTTGTACAGTGACATGAACATAGAATTACTTTTTCGTACACTGTAATGTCCAATACTAGGTCAAGCTGGTGCTGACAAAATTGTTTCTGTGTTCTTGGATATGAAAGTACAATTAAGAACAGAAGCAATAAAAATGCACTGAAGTGGAACAAAAAGCTCTGTGTTAAAAATCAAGCCAAACATTTTTACTTGTATCCAAAGCATCTTTTAAAAATTAACATAAAATTGAAAGCTAAGACTTATGATTTTACTGAAAAATCATGCTAATCACTATCAACCTGGAATGAAAGTTGGGGAATAAATCAATTTGTCAGCCAGGTGGCCTTTAGTGTGTTTTCCTGAGGCCAAGGATGCATATGTCTTGGAGAAATCCATTTTGTCTGTACCCAGCCTGCTGAAGCAGAACTGCAGTCCAAATATCAACAAGGTCATCAAAGGTTATTTGTCACTCTTTCTTAACGAGCTGTTCAGACTTTTCAGCATTCATATGTAGTGTAAGTACTGATTCAGGCCTCCCAGATCACAGTTTGATATAAATGATAGTCTCACCTGTGCTGAAATGCCTTGACCATCTGTACACCTTTCTCATGGTCATTTCCACTTCCTTGGAATGAACACAACTGGCATAGGCTTATGCAACCCTTTACCAACTACATCTTCTCAGGGGAGAAATATTGTTACTCCACAACTCATCATTTTACATAGAAGCTATTTCCAACTCTACTTTCAAGCTGAAATCCATAATCTAAAATACACAAGTATAGCTATAATGAAAGCATCTTTTAAAATCTCACTGTTTGTTCTTAAGCAGTCAAACAAATTAGTAACATAAACATCAAAATTTAATTTTTGTATACACAGATTAGCATATTCCTGATAACTGGTATGTTTTGTTATGCGTAATTGTACTTCAGATTGGAAAGCTGCCAGTTAAATTTAAGGAATGCCAAAATTTAAGTTGCCCAAACAACTTCAGTTCTCCTCCTAGTATATTTGCCTATTATGAAATAGTTAACTACATAATTGTGTACTTGGTTTTTTTTTCTCCACTGGCCCTTTATCTCTCCTCAGAAAAAGCTGAACATTCCTTTTATGTTCTTCAGTCTATGTGTGACCCCAGGCATTATTTTATTTCACTGTCCACTCAATATATGAAGGTATACTGAGACTAAACTAAAAGTGATAACTCTCCTATTGCCAAGGTACTGTAAGGTAAATACTCTGTTTTTTTCAAAGTAATTCAAATTCTATGTAACTCTTTTTTTAATAGATTCTCTATCAACTTACATACAGCTTTGAATGTTCAGTACTTCTGCCCAAGTGTTTCAAGTTGAAATAACTAACAGTGAAGAGCTAGATTCACAAAAAGATCAAGGTGCACTGACATTTACCACTTAAAGCAACCAGCACAAATACTGCTCAGCTGCTGCTTGGTTTTGTTGTACTCACATCAAAGACTGTATGAGTCAAATTTCTGAAAGAGCTGTAACCTGATGTTCCTCATTGGGCAAGTGGGGTAAATCGAGCAAAACATACAGTGTTGTATTAATGACCATTTCCAGATTTACCATTGAACAACCAGGAACTTTAAAAAAAAATAACCTCCTTCTGTCCATGCAGTTTTCTCCCCAGTGAAATATATTTTCCATTCCACTTAAAACTTACAGTCAGTACCCAGTCTGTGGCAGACTGAACCTGTCAGGGAGAATTATTTCTAAAACTAAGGAAATAGATTTAGTGTCATTTACTTAGGATCAAAGTAATGTGAAGCCTAAGAACATTTGTGAATCCTCAGAAAGCAGTAGGAACAGGAGAATGGGTGAGCAGGATGAGATGTGATCACAGAAAAATTCGTCCATGTGCAGCTTTTTATTTCCTGTTCATGGGCATTTAAGGTTGTTAACTGATTAAGCAACACATTAACTTTTGAAATATTTCTTGATCATTCTTCCACTATTACTACTACAGTTACACAAATTAACATACATATTAACCTACTTGCCACAGAAACCATGAACTAAACACCAGTGACATCCTGAAAAAAATTTATTGACCATTTATTGGAGAAACTGATATAAATGAAAGCAAATACTTATTTATATGCAGCATATTCTGTTGAAGATAAAAAGTTTATGGAACTATAATTTTATCAAACTCTATTTTTATGAAAATTAAAATTGGCACCAGAATATCTTAGAGGACCAGGGGAATCTGATTTTCCGGTATAATCCTTTCTACTTGATCAGTGAGTAACTGTTACATTTGTTCCTAATGCACGTAACATGAAGCCATGCTAGGTTGCTTTAATTAGAGCGTCCAAGGCCAAAAGTGTCTCTCTTGGGATAAGTAGCGTAACTAAACCCGCCAGCTAGTTGCACAAAGATGAGTACCTCAAAGCCCTGACTCAGGCCCCTAATCGACCTCCAGGGGCAGAGTTAGCTGCCCAAAACTGTTCCGTGGAAGCCAGACTGCTGAACAGAACGTTTTCAAGCAGAGCTTTAAGAATGACCATTCAAAGTGAATCAGGCAGCTACCTCAGGCTGTAGGAAGACAATCCCTTCCATTTTCAATTCACAGCTACAAAAACTCTCACTAAGCCATACACACGCATTCTGTAAACTACGCCAACAGCTCTTGAAGGTGTTAATTTTATATTCAGCAGCTTGTAGCTGGCATATGGGATGAAATCTTTCTTCTGTTCTCAAACAGTTTATCCTATACCTCACCATCCTTTGATATGTACTCCAGTGGCTGGCTGTAGAGTATTTCTTGATATAACTCTATCACTTCTGTCCTTTCTCTTCAGTCAATCCAATTGCACATGAAGTTGAAGACTCAGAATACTAAAGAGGAAGAAGAAGAGAGTGCCCAGGAGAGGAGACATCCACTATCAGCTCACATCATGTTTTAGTAAACTAACCAGTGTGTTCACAGCACATTTTTCCAAGCAGATCCCACAATGAAACATTTTAAAAAAATTCAAATTTGTAAATCTATAGGTCTGAAATACAAACAAGGTACCTAAAAGGAAACACAATCTGGGTGTGAGCAACTCTTGGAACATCCACAAGGAGACATTTAAGTACCTAGATGAGTATCAAGAACCTTTTATTCCTAAATAATGGAAGAAGCTTCAAGGTTAGGCAGTGAGAAACTGAACTGTATCTTGGACTTTGATGCTACTTTAAGTGCCAAAGTATTTTTGTGGGGCCAACTCAGAGCATTCAGCTATGCTGAGTTTACACTTGTCACAGCTGAGAGGAAAAGGTAGCTTCCAAACCAACTTTATACCTCTCTTATTCCTGGGAGCAGTAATGTGCCAAACCACCCACTGGCACAAATAAATCAAAAAATCAAAAGCTATCAGGTGGAATTATGGGTAAATGACATGCAAATGAGGCTGATCAGAACTGGCTTTTTTTCTTTCCTCCAGAAAGAAAACAGAGTATTCTTTCCTCAAGGCTTTCTGGATAAGAATCATACAAAAAATAGTCAAGTGTCTATAATCTTTTACTATTAACTGGGCTAGACTGTGCAAAACTTGCTTCTGTGGATGAATACTTATTCACAATAGTCACTGAGGTTTTTGTTAGGTTGTTTTGTGGTTGAGTTTGGGGTTTTTTTCTCCTATTGAAACTCGTAGCTTGCTTTCCTTGATAACATTTTATTAATATGAATAAAGACTGTGCAATCAAGCCAAATCCATATTTTAGCTACACAAAAATACAGGCTTGTAATTTTCTCTTGTTCATGTCTTTTATGTTGGGAATGAGCTTGATCTCATTCCAAACTCCAAACAAAGTCTAAGAGTTCGCAGAAGAAACCAGTCTCAAAAATGTCAAGCACAATATAAATGTGTGAAAGCATTTTCACCTAAAAACCATTCCTGCAGGTCCAAATCTCATGCAATCTGCACTTTCCAGTTAAAAGTTTTGACCCAGAAGCAACATTTAAGTATCCCAGAACAGTTTATTCTGGATTTTAGCCATCTTTGTTGGGAAGTTTGTAATATAGAAAATATTTCTTAGGGTGCCCAGATTTTTAAGGTATTCAACTCTTTACTTATGAAAGGATGCATGGTAAATACCATATCATCATTTATCTCAAAAGAAGTTGTTGTTTTTTTCCAGGTTAATTCTCAAATAGTGGTGAGTAAATAAGATATTTTTTAAAAAATTAAATCAGCTATGGCAGTTTGAGAACTAAAAACCCTTAGTTCTGACGGAGAAACAATATCAGGCTATGCTTTCTTCTGCTTTGACTAAAGAAATCTAGCCTTGCCTATAAACCTTCGTGTCTACTCCAACAGCATTTTCAAATACTGGAGTTATGCAGCAGGAAAATCAAAGATGCTTTCACCTTTGCTTACCCAAGGGATCGTATTGTATCCTCTTTGAAATATAAAGCATTTTGTGGAGAAATATCTCCAGCTTTCTAGATGAAACTGGATTTAATTTCTCTAGTTAACTAGTTTTAATTGACTATCTAGTAAATGGCTCTGGATTTCTGTAGTCATCTGCTTATATTTGGTGTTCATTTTACTCAAATATAAACTATTCCTCTCCATCATACAGAAAGACTTTACCATTGCAGTCTATATCAAGACATTCTCTATGTGTTACTAGACATTATGATGACAAAAGACAGGAAGGATAAATTTATTCCAAAAAAATCAAACTTTCATCTTCCACATAGCAAACAAAATTTTCTCTCTACTCTCCCTTTCTGTAGCATCACTGATAGAAGATAGCTGAGTTGGAACCATAGCAGTTATAAGAATTAGCTGGTTTTTCTGCATGGATTTGCATGTTTTTTTGGTGTTTTATTTTTTGGGGGTTTTAGTTGGTTCATTGGTTCATTGGTTTGGGGCTTTTTGGGATTTTTTGGGGGTTTTTTTAATGTGTCTGCCTGGATGTCTATTATTAACTGAATCACCTGACAGATACTTGAACCACCAGAAAGAGTTAACTGACTGTTTCAGTACACTTATAATGGTGATATATTAATTATTATCGAGCTATGAAGTCTTATAGCAGAGGTACAGCCTCTTTGGCTTTCTTGTCCTGCTCTCTTTCTTTTGAAAGAGAGTTTAAGATTATGATGGCATGCTTGAATATAACAGTCAAATACTGGAAAAAATCCAAATTATACATTACCTCTAGCTAAGCAAAAGAACGAAATTTTTTGAAGCAAGGAGTGAACTTCTTCAGCCAGAATGAAGCACTTTGTTTCTTGCTTGACTGGAACTGTCATTTTCTGGTCACGCCAGAAAATTTTTAAAATTCTCAGAGCTGGCACATACTGATGCCATGATGATTTTTTGCTTTTTTATATACCCCTCTTATATACCCTTTCATATACCCTTTTATGCAGCTTTTATGTATCCTTAGTGCTTTTAGCCCACATGCTTGTAATTCCCCAAGTCTGATAACTAGCTTAGACCCAAAATTCCATTAAGCCAAGAGACCAAACATCTTGGAAGCCTCACAGTTGGGGGTCAGAAAGCCTCGACACCAAGGTCTTCTCCAGAACACATTCTGTAAACCAAGATAGGCCCATCCAGGGGGAAGGTTCCTCAGGACGGGGGCTTCTCTTGAGCCTCTCATTGGGGAATCTTTGATAGATATGCTAATGTGCAAGGTCTATAACTGTATACGTGAATTATCGTGTGGGGGCATTTTCGATGTGCATTCTGGGGGGTGCATTTTCCAGGGGGGGCACTTTTGGGTGTGCATTTTCGGTGTGCATTCGGGGGTGCATTCTACCTGGATATGCTGCAACTGAGGATCCTTAAATAAATACCGAAGTAAAACCCTTTTTTCCCCTCTAACTGCATTTGGCTTTTCATTCTAAGCCCAGGGAAAGGCAACATTACCAGTATAAAGGAAAATCAGAAGAGGTAAAAACCGACAAAATTCTGGGGTTTGTGTAAGATTTAGAAATACAACTTTGTTTTTCTATTTCCTTTTAAAGAAGACCAGTCACACGGAAGACTATTTTTCTCTCTGCTTTTCATAGGCCACTAGACTTGTAATCAGCAAATTGTTACTTTGTTACCAAATCAAAACCAATTTCCTTTTGAAGGGTGCATTTTCTTTAGGGAGCCTTTCATCAGAATATTGGATTGATTTAAGTTATGATGCAAAGTCATTATTATTTCCTTTGAATCTAAAATAATATAGGAAATTTAAGCCCATACATCTTAAAATTCAGTGCATTACTGACAAAATTTTCTTGTGTTCTTTAGTACATTCTAAACATCAATTCACTTCTTGTTGCTTTGAAACGTGTGTACTATTTTTGAGAAATATCAGAATTTTATAGTAGTTTTTCAACAATAATTGCCAAAAATTGGGAGACAATACTAATGTGCCTCCCATTCCTCTTTAGCAACAAAATAAACAAAAATAGCAAGACCAACTGAGTAGATGAAAAACTAGAACACCTTCTGCAAACAATGGGAGGCAGCAGGATTCCAGAATGCAGTTGGTTTCAGCCAAGAATATTGTTTCCTTTTTTTGCAGAAAGGAATCTGGTAAAAACTCCGAATACAATGAAACAAACTGGGAAATGGTGCAACAGACCTCCCACATGGATCACAGTGCATAGCCCAAGTAGAAAACAACAACAGTTATCACATACAGAGCAACCACATGAAAGGGAAAATGTTGTATCCACCAAGTGACATCCTGCCCATGATGAATTTGATCACCTGTAAAACAAGGTATCATTCTTTTTAATTTGAAAAAAAAAGCATAAATTTAAACATATGAGCATTTAATTTGGAAACTTTTTTTTATGACCAGCAGTTTCTAGATTTTTTTTACTCCGTATATTTAACAAGTTTTGATCATATTCCATGAATGTGTTTCCTGCAATAAAGCTCTAGGACCAGCTCTGGCTTCTTATTTCATAAAGTTTTAATAAATACACCAATGACAGACTGTTATGGGCCATTCAACACAAGATTGCTTGACTTCAGTTAAAAAATTTTGTCCTACCACTCTATGTGAGAAGGTAGAAGAATAAAATACTTGCATCTCACTATTGAGATCAAGGTTCAGGGCTGTGGATGACCTTCATAAAACAGATTTGACTCAGCCCCTTCATCTGCCATGCCAAGGAATATATCACCATGCAGAACCAACAAGACAACTTAAATTGAAACAAGACATGAACCTATGAAGAAATGAATAATGAACTAGTTCTCAGCACCTTCTGTTGTTGTTGCTTTCAGGTAGAAGATGAGGTCAGTGTTAGGTCAGTGTTCTTCTGAACGTCATCTATCACAGCTTTGGATGTATTTAACTGGTATCAATTTAGCAATCTTTAAAAGTAGAAATATTTACAATGCACAACTAAAAATAATGAGATCCTCTTATTTACAGAGTGCAAAAAACCAGAACAGCTCTGACAGGGCATTTATCAGGTAAATAGTATGTGTTTTATTTATAAATATTTACCTATTATACTGGAAGACTTATTAATAGCCTTTCCAGTCCCTTGTGCATGACAGGCATTTCAAAATAGGAGCTGAAGATATGTTGACCTGAAGGACCAGACTACATTGAGAAGATAAGTCATTTTATGTCTTCCTATAATATTTTCTAGAAGAAGAAGAATTATTACAATGACAAGTTAATATTGTTGTAACAATGATGGAAACATAAAGAAGATAAAATGAGGCAAGACTAGATTGCTGTGCTAGATGTCACCCAGTTTTTATCTCAGTGAGAATGCTCTAGGCTGGAACAATTTACCTACAAGCACCGTACACGTTCATACAGGACTCCAGAATACCCCACAGACTTTTATGTGGTGCAGGATGAGAATTGTTTGGGCACACTATCTAACTCACAAGTAGTAGCCACTCCCTGGCAGGACCCTTCTAATACTCCCCTTGAACCACACATATTTACCACACGACATTATCCCACCAACCAGTACTAAAATATGCCTTATAAATTAATAAAACTGTTTCCCTATGAGTTACGGGACAAGTTAAGGATGATTTGGGTCATGAGTTAAATATTGTGTGCTAGATTTACTCAAACTGCTGCTACAGAGTTTAGGGGCCAGATGGAGCACAATGTTATGCTGATGTATTTGGACCATTTAAACATTGTTTGGTTTTGGTGGGGGGCAAGGATATTTTGGTGAGTTCCTAGAAGTTCTTTATTCATCCATCCAACTGGGCATTAAAGCATAAATATTTTTTCCATGGAGGGATGTTACAGATGTGTTTGGGAATCCACGCATGTGCGAGTACAAAGACATACAGCACAGCACAGTGCAAGTTAAAATATTCAAAATATATCTGTTCAAGGGCAGGAGGCATGGGACATGAGGCCTTTTCCCATGTCAGTGGGTCAAGGGACACAATACACTTTATTCACTTTATTCCTTCTTGATTTTTGATTTTGTGACAGTTTACAACAGAACACTTTGTTGTTCTCTGCTCTACAGTTCTCAGATAACAGGAATCCCTGTAGTTCAGCACTCTGTTACCAGACAGATGTCACAAGAGTCTCCCCATGCAAACTCTGAAAGTCACAAAGGAATGGAGCCAAACTTCACTTTCCTATAAAGCGAAAGCTCCACAATAGTCAAGAGTCACAAGCACAAGAGACACAAGCAGTGTCAAGAGAAGTAGTTTTCCAGAATTCAAGCAGTTTATATAGATAGAAAAGTATAGACTGAGCTGTACAAAGGAACAAAAAATGCCAAAAATAAAAGCATCCAAACACTCCTTAGGTTTGCATTTAACTTTCTACAAATTATTAGGCTCACAGTTCTTGCATTAGACTTTTCCAGATATCCAGATGCAGACCTTTTCTGTACTCAGCTCTGAAGATGATACAAGATTTTGTATTACACAAGAAAATAATCTTCTCTTTCAGGCCCATCACCAACACAGCATTTTAATGAAGGAATGAGACTAAATGAGGCTGAGAATCTTTCCAGAGAACCATCTTTATACTGTTAGTTCATCCTCTTCTGTAATAGCCTTTGCTTTAAAAAGACATATATTTCCAAAGACAGCCATTTGCAAGTTGGAATAAACCTGCAAAGGAGTGGGAAAACTTCTTGTGGCAATGGAAGCAGGATGACTCTCCTGGGGCTATGTGTGTTACAGCTGTCACAACCTCTACCTTGTAATAGCAATATTGAAGAGACACTTACTCAGCGTGAGCCAGTGACAAGCATGACCTCCTTTGCCTCAGTCAAGGCAGCAGGGGAAGTGATGGCAAGCTTCCCCCTCCCCGAATAGTTCAAATTATGGGACAATGCCAATCTGAACACCTGTCCTTTCTAAACAGCTTTTGGCCAAGATGCATCTTGAAATTAAGCTGCATGAAGTCAGGACAGTCTGTGGTAGAGATCTTGGTAAGACTGAGCTAGATATTGGAAGAGAACCATAGGACAAGAAGGTAACAAGGATCTTTTGGAATAATTGGGTTATCTTAGGGCTGCTAAGACTGTCTCTTACTGTGGACTCACTCACCAGCATCTTAGGGCTGTGTTTCATCTGCCAGGACTCAAATGGGTGGCAGTGATTCACAGCAAGGGCTCGGTGCCTCCTGCCTGGTGCCACAGACAGAAGCAGAACTGAGTAGGATATCCTGCCCTTCCCATTGCCTGTGAGGGGCTCCATGAATGGTATGAAGGCTTATCATCTCTCTTTTATTACTCAGCTAGTTGAACTGCATTTTTCCCACTGAAACATAAACCTGGGTGGAGTTTTCAGGGTATTTTATGTCTGGGAAAATTATAAACAGGCAGTAGAGGTGTGTGCTGACTGTAAAATCTTGGATTTTACTCCATTTGCTCCATCAGTCCTTTGAATTGCATCCTTGCAGGAGTTACACAGAATTCAGGAGGACCCTATACTACCAGGCAGGAAAAGGAGCAGCAAGAGGAGAGAAATAAATGAAAGAAGGAAACAAGGAAGGGAGCAGGAAAAAAGACTCCAGCCTATGCTAGAGGGACAAATCTGTCAGTTCACAAGGGGCTGGTGCTGAGGAACAACATGAGCACAGGTACTGAGGAGCACTGGTCTGATAGCTGAGGCCACTTTCTTACACTGGGTACCGTAAATCTGTCAGCAAAGGCAGATTCACTGCTGTGAATGGAAATCAGGCCAGAGGAATGGGTTCACTTTCCAGAGGCCCACGGCCAATGAGGCTACCTAGGTGGTCTGCAGAGCATCTCAGTATTGCCAACATATAAGTCAATGGTTTAAAACATTCTGATTTCCTTAAGCTCCCACTTCCAAACCACAGGGCCTAAGAGATCATTTTTTCTCTAGCAACCGATTTATTAAGAAAAAAGAAGCTTATAGTGAGACTGAAGAGTTACATTTATTCTTCCCTCCAAAACACCTGGAGTTACTTACCTCAGAAGTTTCATTCCTCAAAAGGCAAACCAAGCCAAACATTTAGGCGAGATGAAACTTGGAAAATTTTACCCCCAAAGAAGGATTGTTCTGAGATTCATCTGCACATAAAACCAGGAGATTCTAATGAAACCCCCAAAATAACCTATAATTATAATTTGTGCTATCTCTCAAGGAATAATATATATTATTACTAATGAAGGAGAAAATAATGGGGCACCCAGTAGATGGGGAAAACCTTTTGTAGTTATGTGTAATTATATATAATTTTTTGGCCATGACTTCAGAGCAATTCTGAAACTGAAATTTTTGGTCCAGCTATTCGTCCATGCATGATTTAAAATTAGACTACTTATTTAGGAAGTCAAAGAACTTACTTTGCTGTGAAGTTTAAATTAAAATATGATATATGCCTGAAAATTATAAAAGTAATTTTGCTAGTGCTCTTTGTATGACTTTTTAAGGCAAAGCAGAAAGATTAGAGCTGCTGCTAATAACCAATGTGCTGCAACATATATCCAGCTGCAATTTATTATCAATATATACTTCTCAGAACTTGAAAATACGAAAAGAATGTCTAATTCCTG
Organism: Rhagologus leucostigma; assembly: GCA_013397725.1. Lineage (NCBI taxonomy): Eukaryota > Metazoa > Chordata > Aves > Passeriformes > Rhagologus > Rhagologus leucostigma. The sequence goes on along the minus strand of VZTD01000824.1, from coordinate 615,495 downwards.
AGATTATTTTGAAGGCAATTGAACAATTCTGTTAATCTTTTCTGTAAAACACAATATTATACCTGAAGTTGATGCCAGAAGAAAAGGAAGAATTTCTACTTCATAAAAACAGGTTTTCTATTGTTTTTCTTCTGTATTTTTGTTATGTGCCAAGTACTTCTTTTGTCCTTTTCTGAATGCAGGAGGATGATAGAGGATGACACAGGCCATTTATTTCAGACGTAGAATTGGCAGCTGCCTAGGATGGCAACTTGTTTTACACAGGCGTGCTCTCTATCTTCTTATGCCCAGAGATGCAGAATTAGCCTAAATAATATTAGCGTTATGGACAAGTGTGGAGGTCAACAGAGGGAGGGGGCACAGAGATGTAAAAGACAACTGAGATTGTGATACAGGTAATGAACCTTGTGCATCATCAGCCCAGGTATAACCAAAGAGAGCAAAGGTTGAAGAAAGCCTTAGATCTTGGACCACTACATCCTGACTCCTTTGGAGAAAGCTGTAAGTCCTAGCCAATTTCCTCTTCTTTTTCTCCTTTTCCCTTTCCCTCCTTATGCCAAGAGGTATAAGAGATTAAATAGGGGGCTTTTTTGAGGAATAAGAAGAGGCAGTGCATTCTCAGAGTGGGTACCCAAAAGTCCTGTGTGGAGATGGAAGCTGGGGTGGACCAGAGGAAGGAAAATAGACAGAGATTTTGAGGAAGAAGGTGAGGGGATAGAAATGGGGCTGCGAGAGAATTTAAAAAACTACAAAACTAGTTATGGGTTCCCTGACTTATCACACAGCCTGATGAAAACCTACTGTCTCTTCTCCTTCTCTCTTCTCCCTCACTTTGTACCTTTCACTGAATATTTTCCCTTCTTACATCTCAAGAACCACCTAAACAGTAAAAACTTTATTTTTCTTGCATTGTGAGAAGCCTAGAACTTGCTATGTTTCTGTCAGCACTGTTTACAGACAGCTGAAGACTTCTCTGTATTCTGAACAACTTTTAATTTTGCCATTCTCAAAATAGGAACAAGCATCTTTCATACAGCCTAATTCCTGTCAATATCAAAGTCTGTGGTGGTAGCAAAGAGTGAGGTTGCATAGGAAGACAGCAGACCCCTGTGTGTGTATTTCTGGGAAGTTTCCTTGGTCTCTATAAAAAGATCCATTTAGGAAAAGTGGTCTTGTAGAAGGCAACTCTTCAAGAAATAGCATGTTGAAGAAGATGCAGCTGCATCTATGAGATCAGGAAAACCTCTTTCCCTTTGGCTTATAATCATGTTGCTACTGTCATAGGCAACAGTCTATGCCTAAAGCAAGACCTTTAATCAGAGCTTATTAGTCTATACATTTGAAGTGGGATTCATCTAACCAAATGTAAGCACTTTCTGTGTATTCTCTTTATAGAGAGATTTACGGACTTCTAGCAAATGATTTGTCTAACTCTAAAGTAGACATCCAACACAGATGAGATGAAAAGGTCCCTGAACATGCCCTAAAACATGTTTGTCTCCCAAAGGATTGCCTCTAGGTTGCCTAACTCATCCAAAGAATATTGTCCACCCTGTCACACAAAATGCCTGAGTAGACACAGAGAAATGCTTTCACCACCTAGAGATAACACAGACAGCTTTTGGGGCAGTATAATGAATCCTGTGGTAATGAGGAGGAAGAGAATTTGCTCTCACATTTTTATTCTGAAAATACAGAATTTTTAGCTTTTATGGCTATTCTATCCTGACTTTCATTTCCTGAATTTTAATTTTTTAAAGAAAGGTTCTGAAGGAGTGAAAGAAAAAATCACCTAGAAAAAAAAAGAACCTTTTAAAAATGAAAATTTAAAATATAAGTGTAATAGTAACAGCTGAAATTATAATAACTCTGCATATAATCATAAAAATAAATAACAGAAATTATACTAATTTTCTGCATCCAATTTTTTTCTCTACTGAGAACATTGTGTCAAATTCAGGTTTATTACAAAAATAGGACATAAAGATTTTTACTTTGGAAGAGGTAGAAAGCATTTTAGTCAGGAGTTTTAGAAAGTAGTATCAATTAGGAGAAACTTTGCAAAATATTTTCTTCCCATGTAGTGAAAACACTTTCAAAAGAACTTGCTCTTAAGAGTTCTGAAAATATTATCAGAGGCATTGAAATGGGAAATGAGTGCTAAGAGGCTTTGAAAACTTGATCTTTAGGTGTTTTTTAAAATGATAAAAAGCATATGTACCTAAAATACTGTTTTAATGATTCAACAGTTCCTGTGCTCATGCAGGCCCAGGAAAAGAGATTATTTTTCTCCACTGGGGGGAAGTGGGAGGCAAATCTGCTAGTTGCACATCCAGTAAATTTGTTGCAGCATTCTGATTAATGTAATAGTCATTGCTGTCCCTTCAACGATTCACACAAGATATAATGATCTTTAGAATACAAATTCTCTTTGTTACTGACAAGGTCACGTTTAGGTCATACTTGTGGAAACAAGAAATTAACAGTATTATGCTGCTTGCTTTCTCTAGGCAAAGCATTTCCTTTGAGCATTTCTACACATATTTCCTTATTTTATTTTTTATATTCACATTTCCTTTACCACAACAGGAGTAACAAATTTACATCTCTGTTGGGATGCTATGTTCCCTCTTTTTGGATGAGTGTTTTTTGTCTGAGCTAAAAAACCTACTTCTAGCTAGTGCAACAACAAATTCCTTTATGCCAGGTTGCACAAATATAGGTACGTCAGCCTCACTAAAGCTTTAGCTTCAGAGCATGACAAAAATCCACTCTCTTTCCCTAAAAGCAGATCTCTGTGTTGATTCAAGAGAAATATTCTTTTTCTTTTTTTCTCCACAGTTAACACTGGTCTCTGAAGATTCTGCTTCAAAATATTCTTGTTCAGTACACGGGAATCCCACGGCTCTTCTGTAAAATAAAGTACTGGGACCTGTCCCTTGCTGAGAAATCCCACTTAAAAACTCCCTTTTTTTGAGGATTTATCAATATTTCATTAAAAAAAAATCCCTTTTCTTAATGGCTTTTCTCAGCTGAATGCTACTATCTTTGCTGACTTTATTTGGTACAATATGAGACCAATCACTAATCCTGGAATCACAGTCAGCATCATTTCTCATCTTTTGTTTTCTTTCCTTCACACCTGGCTAGAACAATTAAATACTGTACAGGGCGTCAAAGGCACAGCCTAACAACTGAAGAACAATAAGCTTTAAAAACCCAGAAAGGATTTGATTGTCCATAAAAGCCATTTTCAGCATCATTATTAGTGACCTATTACCTGGATCATTTTAATCACCAATTTAGGAGATGTCTTGTCTAGTTTCTTCAGTGTTAGCCACGAACATGAAATAATATGATTTTGATCAAAGTCAGAGGCTTCATTTGAAATGGTAACTGTTGACCTCCATACACAGATTTTTTGGTAGTGGCTAGTTTCTGAGGTCTATATGGTGAAGGTTTATATAATTTCTAAACAAGCACCAAGATTTGTTATATCTTTTTTAAAGTACTTCAAAACTATTTTATTGCTATGTAATAAGCAGAAGAATTCTTAATGGCTCTTGAATGAAAAAAAAGTTCCAAGACACAAGTCAAATGCTTATGCACTGCAGACTCTGTGCACACTGTTGGTGTATTTGATAGCATAATTGCAAACCATGCATGACCTGTCTTCCCCAAAGTCATTGCCTGAAGACTTACATATCAGGTACGACAACTTCCTAACAACCCCTGGCAAAAATGGGGCCTCCAGAAATGCCTGCTCTTTGAGCAGACCCCACGCATGGTCATCCATAAGGGGTAGAAAACTTTTGTGAAGTCCCCAAACATTTGCGGATTTACCAAATTTTGCACTGTGTGAAGATTGGGTGAATTGCAAGAACTTTTCTATCTTTTGTCTCTCACTGGATTTGCACTTCTGCAGGAGTGTTAGAGCTGGCAAACACAAAGCACAGTCTGCAACTAATCACTTCAGCTGATGATTGCAGCAATAGCCAGGTCAGGACAGAGTCACTGATCCATTCAGCACAGCTTTATCAGAAAGTTTATAAAGTTACATAAACAGATGTACATAATTCTAAGCTTACCATTACCAACAGACCAAAAGATTTATACTTTAAGCAACTGTCTTTCATTGCCTCATATATTGTGGGGCTGCTGAAGATGGGGTTTTAAATGTTTTTTATGGCAGAAAAATGATTAATATTTTAGATTTGGACATCTTCCCAAACTGGATATACTCTGGCCAGTGGTGCACTTTTGTTTCAATTCTCAGAAAAGTGGAAAGGTCTTGCTTGGTTATTAATGATTAATTTGCTATCTTTTGAGATGTCAGATTGTTTTATGTCTACTAATGTATTTTTTTTCATACTGTAGGTCAGCTATGGTGTCTTATGTGTAGCTATGACACACCAGTTACTATTTAAGCCTGCAGCACTACAAGTGTACTCGATTTTTTTTCCTTTTTCAGCCAATTTACTTGATTTCTTCCGTTATTAATACTGAGTGACCCCCACTGGAGAGCAATTAGCTATACCCTTGTCCCCTGAAACTTCCCAACCTAGCTGCTTCCTCTCCTTCTTAAACTGTCCTTGGATCAGCCTGTTTAATACAAGTGGCAAGAGTTCTTCCCATCTAGCCTCTCAAGATGAAAATCTATATCTTGTTTTTGAACACATTGTTCTCTTTGGGTGGTACATAAAGATTAACAATTAGAGTCTGTGGACCCCTGTGTTAAAAAGTGTGAAAACAATAATAACAAAAAAGAAAACTCTAAAATTCTTATTAGTTTAGTACCCAGTCTCGTCTGCTCAATACCCTCCTTACTGCCTACCCTACTCTAAAGGCCACATTTCAAAGCTTAAAAATTAGTCATCTTCTTTAACCAGTCACCATCTACATTTACCATATAACTTTTCTATCAGCTGGGAGTCTTGCAGTATAAGAAGATAAACACTCTAGCTTCTACAGGATGATATAATTTAACACCTCTAGTGCTTTAATGGTTTTTTTCATAATACCATTCCCTGTAATCTACGGTATTTGTCATAGTAAAGAATTAAGGATTGCTGGGCAACAGTTATAAGAATTTAATAACCAACTTCCCATTTCAAATATAATATATCTGCCCACTTGAGAGGTGCACCTGAAAATACCTGAACGCGTTGATTATTCCTGCAGTCTTGAGACTGTCCTCTTTTGTTCATGGCATAAAAAGGATTAACATGTTGGCATAGAGCAATTGGTTGGACAGACAAATGGTGGTGGGGAACATCCTATATCTCTGATCAGGTACTAGTAAATGTTGTTAAATCCTTACTAATTAACTTCTGACCAGACATAGAACAAATAATTTCAACTGTTTATAAACAAAGGTCTTGTTTGTAAGGATAAGCTTATGTTATTTCTTAGCTAAACAAAAATAAAATGAAAATTGAACAATCAAAAAGCATTTTGGAGAGTGTAATTTGGTTGCAAAATAAGGCATTCTGAGAAACTTTTCAAAATGTGTTCAATCTGCCAAGCAATAAATAACCTTCACACCTGATTTGTTTTAAATTAATGAAGTCTACTGTAGCTACCAGTTTGGAGTAAAATGAAACTGTTTCCCTACACAGTCAGAGTATCACAGATTTTAACAAATAGAGACACTCAAATCATTTTCACAGCAGTGAACTGAGTGATTTAATGATGCTGAAGAAAGGTAAGATTGATTGAAAAACTCTAGAGTATATGCCATCTCTTTCTCAGACGGCAGTATGTAAATTGAAGATGGAAAGGTAGGCAAATGAAGAAATAAGAGAACATCAATCAGTCCTTTATCAAACCCCTGTACTGCTGCTAGGTCTTTGTCTAACATGCCATTGTTTTGTCTGTTAGAAACAGAAGAGGACTTCATTCTTGTCAATAAATAGCTACAAAGCCACCAAGCTGGTAAGGGGCCAGTCAGCTGAAAACTCTGACAGGTCTGTTTATTGCCATGTGGATGTTTATTTCAACACAATAAATAGATTATATCATCACAAATGATGCCTTTATTGTTGTATGTGGCCTACATCCATATTTTCTTAATTATAAGTGATATTTTAGTGACGAAAAACTTATCCTTTACATTGAGAAGAATATGCTCTGCCTTCAAAAAAAAACAGAAATCAAAATACCACATATAATTACAAGATGAGTGTATACGCATAAACACAGTTGTCTTACAAATGCACATGCTGAAAATATTGTGAGTTATTTTAAATTACGGTGCTGTAAAACATTATCAGAGAAATAAAAGGAGAGTTGAAACAAGTTAGAGCAGACTGAAATTAGTCCAGTAGTTAATTTTAGGCTAATACCAACTTAAAATACATTGCCCTATAAATTATTTCTTAATCACCATGTGGTACTGATGAAGTACACAAGCTGTATATATCTATCGGCCTGAAGAATAGTCTCACTGGAAGGAGGTCCAAAATTCATCTGTCCTAGTCTTCTTTCCTTGATAACAAGCAGCAAGTTCTAAGAAAATATGTGAGAAATGAGGAATGAGAGAAAATAAAAGCATCCAGCTTCCAACAGTCAAAAATGTCAGGACTTCCTGAGCCAGAGGTGACTTCTTGACTATTGTAATGCATTGGGTTGGGATGGTTATCATTTTCTTCATAGCAGCCTATATGGTGCACCAGCAGACTGCTGACCTAAACGGTGTTGCTAACACAGCAGTCTTTTAGTTATTGTAGAAAAGGTCATGGACAGCATCAGGCCCTTCTCTGCTTCTCACTGTGCCTCCCCAGTGAAAAGGCTGGGAGAGAATACAGCCATGACAGCTGACTTACAGTGGCCAGAGTGGCATTCCACACTACTGAGCTGAGCAGTCAAACTTGGGTAGTAGTTTTCCCAATGTTGCCATAAGTTGTGTACTGTTTGGACATCAGTCTTTGGTAGTGAGTTACTGCTTTTGCAAAATGTGTTGATGATTCCCCTCCTTCTCTCTTCACTCATTAGCCTATCTTTATCTAAATCCAAGAGTTTTCTCTCTTTGATCCTTCCAGTTCTCTCTCCCATCCCATTGCGGGAGAGTGAGGGAGGGACTAGTAGTGCTTAGCTGTTTACTGGGGTCACACCAAAAGTGTTGCATACTCTAACTCTCAGTAGTTCATTTTTTAATAATTTGCTCCCAATATTAATGACTCAGTGTTTTTCTCAACTCATATAATTAAGTAGATATGTTCGGTTTTTAATCTCTACCACCTCCCAAAGGATTCTATTTCCTGTGTTGTGAAGGGCAGATTTAAAATAGTGGTTTATGGAATCTAACAGCCATTTTAAGCATTTATGTCCAGTTCTGGTAGGCTTAACATCATTTTACTTCAGAGCCATCTGAAAAGAAAAAAGAACACAGGAGGAAAAAGAGAAAAGACCATAGAAATATTGACAAATATAGGAAAAGGATGAACCAGTCTCCCCCCTGGGAAACTTAAAGATTTCATCATCATTAGATGGGCTCCCCATGGTCTAGTATCCATCTCATGAATCTCTCATCTTTTATCTCCCATTATTCAAATGAATGACTATTTTTTGATCTATATAAGAAAGAGTGATTACCCAAACAAGAATGTCTTGTTTTCAGAAAAAAGGATGACTTTAACTGGCTTTGAAAATTAGCACAGCACCAATATTGAATAAATTATTATTATGCTCCTTTCTAATTCTATTATTATAACTAATAAGAGATAATTTACCAGTCAGTTGAGTAGATGCTGGATTTTAGGAGAAGATATATTGCTAAGCGTGATTGGTGAACAAGACCAGACAACAAGGCTCATTGCGTAAGATGTATCCCTTTCTTTAGTACAGTATACTGGGTTTGAACGGCAAGGATTTGGATAGCAGGATGGGGCTACAGGCAGTTAGAAGCTTCCCCTATGTCTGGCAGAGTCAATGCCAGCCAGCTCCAAGATGGACCCACCACTGACCAAGGCAGAGCCCAACAGCTACAGTGGCAGCACCTCCAGGATAAAATGTTTAATAATGGGTAAAAAAAGCACTGCAGACTTGCAGCCAGGAAAGAGGAGTGAGAACATGTGAAAGAAACAGTCCTGCAGACACCAAGGTCAGTGAGGAAGGAGAAGCAGGAGGTGCTCCAGCTGCCGTAGCAGAGATTCCCCTGCAGTCCGTGGTGCAGATCATGGTGAGGCAGCTGTGCCCCTGCAGCCCATGAAGGATCACAGGGATGCAGACATCCACCGGCAGCCCCTGGAGGATCCCATGCCAGAGCAAGTGGAAGCTCAGAGGAGGCTGAGACCCTGTGAGAAGCTCACACTGGAGCAGGCCCCTTACAGGACCTGTGGACCCAAGCAGACACAAGCCCATGCTGGAGCAACTTTGCTGGCAGGACTCGTGACTCTGCAGGGGATCCAAGCTAGAGCAGACTGTTCCTGAAGGACTGGACCATGTGGAACAGATCCACACTGGAACAGTTTCTTAAGAACTGCAGTCTGTGGGAAGAAGCCAGGTGGGAGAAGCAGTAGGAGGGATTCCACGCTGCAGCAGTGTGTGGAAGAGTGTGTGCAGTCCTTTTCCTGAGGAGGAAGGAGCAGCAGAGACATGTGATAAACTGACCACATCCCACATCCCCCATGCCCCTGCGTTGCTGTGGGGGAGGAGGAAGAGAGAAAAATCTGAAGGACTGAAGCTGTACCTGGAAAGAAGGGAGAATTGAGGGGAAGGTGTTTTAAGATTTGAGTTTACTTCTCATCACTCTATTCTGATTTTATTATTAGGTAATTTCCCTAATTTCTCTATGTTGAGTCTGTTTTACCCACAATGGTAACTGGCGAGTGATTTCTCAATGGCTTTATCTTAAGTCTTTCCTTAACGTTTCTCTCCTCCGTACAGTTTAGGAGGAGAATGATACAGTGAATTTGGTGGGTTCATTGTGGTTTAAAAAATAATCACAAAAGGGGTTCTTCCAGGAAAATACGTGCTCCAATTTCCAGTGGGCAGTTCCTCAGTCCAAACAGAAGGGCTGGTCTGACTTATGATTTTAATAAAGCAACTTCTGAATCTTATTTGTAAGAAGTGAATTATGAATACTATGACCAGGACTAGAGGTGCCTTGCCTCCAGCCAGATGGAGGAAGAGAACAACTGGGTTTACTGGACTGTGTGGATTGAATTCAATGGCCTGGCACATCAGACCCAGCTTGCTTTCACTTGAACGAGCATCCTGTACACATAATTGACTGCCCCAGGCTGGAAACACAGCCCTACCATCTGCCATGGGCCAATCCAGACTGCACTGGAGCAGGGTGAAGCTCTAGAACACCTGCAATACATTGATGACATCATCATGGGCCACAGAGCGGAAGACTCTTTTGAGAAGGGGAAGAAAGAAAATAGTCCAAATACTTCTGAAAGCTGCTTTTGCCATAAAACAAAATAACGTAAATGGACCACACAGGAGATCCAGTTTTTAGGAATAAAATGACAATATGGATGTGGGAAGATCCCAAGGGATGTGATCAACAAAACAACAGCCATGTTTCCACCAACTAGCAAAAAGGAAACTCAAGCTTTCTTAAGCACTGTGGGTTTTTGGAGAATGCATATTTCAAATTATAGTCTGAATGTAAGCCCTCTCTCTCAAGTGACCTATCAGAAGAAAAATTTCCTATAGGGTGCTGAGAAACATCTAGCCTTTGAACAAAATATTTGGGAGACATTTCATGCAATACCTCTTGGGCCAATTCAGGCAGGAAAAGATATAAAATAATGTGAGCTATGCTACATACTGGAAGAATGACCGTATCTGGAGCCTCCGGAAGAAAGCACCAAGGGTTACTCCCTGATGGGTCCTGTTGTATTGTAGGAAAGCATCAGAGATATAAAGCAGCTGTATGAAGCCTTATTCAACAAGTTGCAGAAAGGAGGAGATGAATCAGGCCAATTTGCAAAAATTATGGCCATCCTGCTAACTTTAGACATTGCTGACCAAAAGAAATGGCCAGTGCTCTATCTCTGTATTGGCTGGTGGTGGAATGCCCTGTGGGGATGTTTACAGCAAGGGAAACAGAGCAACTAGCTGTGCAGAGGCAAACCCATCTCAGCTGCTGCACTGTTGCAAGATACTGCTGTTCGTAAAAATGCTTCACGCAAATGCCACTGAAAAACATCAGAACAACCAGCAGGTGGATCAGGCTGATAAGACTGAAATGGCTCAGGTGGATCTGGACTGGTGAATTATTTATAGGACAGTGGGCCCATGACACCTATGGCCATCAAGGAAGAGATACACTACAGAGATGAGACACTACAGAGATGAGCTCCACGGAGTGGACTTTAGCATGGATGCTGCTGCACTCATTATCCATGAACATGGAGTGGTGCTGCAATCAAGAAAGCCAAATGGTTAAAATCTCTCTGGTATGGGGGACAATGGTTGAAATCTTAGTATGTGGAGGCATGCTAGGCTGACTTTATCAAACTCCTGCAAACCTGCCAATTGAAGCATGATGTGTTTACAGCAGTGGAAGCAACCACCATATGGCTGGAAGCATATCCCGCGTTCCATGTCACTGCCCAGAACACTGTCCTGGGGCCATGAAAAACAAGCCTTTCAACAACATGGCACCTCAGAAACAACTGAGTCAGACAACTGGACTAACTTCTGAAACAACCTCATAGACACCTGGTCCAAAGAACATGGCATTGAGTGGCTACATCACAACCTCTAGCGTGCATCAGTGTCCAGGAAAATGCAATTATAAAATTGACTTCTGAAGACTACACTGAGAGCAATGGGTGTTTGGCCCTCCAAGCATTGCAAAAAGCATTTAGCAAAAGCAATCTGGTTAGTCAACACTAGAGGATATGCCTATCAAGCTGTCCATGGCCTATCAGAACTTTCATGTACTGAGGAAAGGGATAAAGTCCCCATGGAGCACATAAAAAATATGCTGGGGTAGACAGCTTGGGTTATACCTGCCTGTGATATAATCAGTCTGCCAGGCCTCCCAACATTTATACTTCAGCCATCATTCTCCATGCCAGAGGTGATAAACAGCACAAGAGGGAACATACATATATAAATTCAACATGGAACAATGGAACATCTGTCATTATCTTGAACCCTTTGAAATAATAACCACCCCACACTGTATGCCAAAAAAGGCTGTCATGGTTTGATTCCTACTGGCAAGTAAGCAGCACATTGTCAACAACTCTTACCTTCTAAGATACCTGCATGTACTTTTTAAGATGCGTGGGCTAGATTCAATCAGGTACATCAGTGGTACATCAACATAAGTAACCTAAGGTAGCCATGCCAGTTGTGGCTGTGCATTTTTATGATTTCAATTCAACAGAAGCCCAAAAACCACTCTGGGCATTCTCTTCCTCAGGCTCATGACAAAAAAAGAAATTATTTAAACTTGATAACTAACACAGTAATTTTCACACATATGTTTTGCAAGCACAGAAACTTTATCAATATCAGACTCATTACATTATTTATGTTAAATTTGTCTCTTGTTTAAAAACATTTCATCAGCCTGCCATTCTGTGTTGAAAATACAAGTCATTGCTAATTTAGCTGCAAGGCTTTATTCTTTTTTTTAAAAGGAAAAAAAATGTTTTAAAAATAGTTGTATCCTACATACTTATCAGAATCCATCTGTCTCTGTAACATTAATGAAAAATCTTGGCTCAAGACTTAAGGAGTAAGTAAGAGGAGAGATTGGATGAGCATACAGAAGAAAAACAAGAGCTACTTCTCTATGTAGGTGAACAGAAAAAGGATATGGCTGAGCAAGAAGCATGAAACTGAAATGAGATAAGGTGCATGTTGGAACTGCAGTAGAGAAACAGAGGGGAAATTCTGCCATTAGCTAAAAATAGGACAGAGACAGGCTTGGAAGAAAACTGGTTGAAAAGCCTGCACTCAGTTAAAAACTTTCTTCTTCAGTGCTCAGAACAGAATCAAATCAATTCAGGTCTCACTAACCCTTGGCTGCCTGCCTATACCTGTGACATCTGCTACTTTGTGTGCCCACAGAAAGTCTGACAGCACAGCACTGTTATCAGTTGCTCTGATAGCTCCAAAAGTAAGGATTTGTGCAGTTGGTATAAAGGCTGGCTTTGTCACAATTTTTAACAGATTGGATATGGACTTTTGAAATAAATCTCCCCATAATCCCCACTTTTTGCAGCATGATTATCTTTGAGTAGTGATTACAAACTGGACTCCTTTTGTGTGGAAGTAAACCAAGGGATGCATCCTGAGTCTGTTCCTTTCGCTAATGGCAGCCAATCCATGCGACCAAAGAAGCAAATCTCCACAAAATGGCTACAGTGAACATCAGTTCTTCATGGTCTGTTCTGCAAAGTGGACTCACACTCATTTCCTAATAAGACATAGCTTTGGATTCCACTCCTGCTAATCACCAGTATGATATCCTGTCAATATCTGCTTTCTTTTAAAAAGACAGACATGGGTACAAAGTCAGCATCAGAAGAACAAATGAAAAAAGTCTAGTGAAGCTATAATTAAGATTACACAGGGAAACTTAATTAGCACATTCACAGTGCATAAACAAATATACATACCTGTTATGTTTAGATGTTAAGACTGCCTTTAAGGATTCAGCTTCCCTTTTCCCTTTTTCTTAGGATCCTTTCCTCCTTCATGGATACTGCTCCCTTTTCCAATTGGTGCCTTACTTTCTTAGTGCAAAACATGACCTCACCTGACCTTCCCTGCACACTAGTCAGACCCACAGTGAAACTGATTTGTAGTTTACCTCATCTGGTGTTTATCAACGCAATACAGGGCTGCCTAATGGACAATAGTGGCCTTGCACATCAATACTGTGGGGTACTGGATGATATTATTAGCACACAAATCAGCAGCATATGGACAATTTGGGCAAACAATGAAAAATTTGTGTTAGCAGTGTAATTAATATTACACAACATACATTTCCTGATTTGCAATCATCTTTCTGAGTGCTTACAATTTTGGAAAGACAGATCTAGTAGACAACAGTGACGGTTACATTTTTAAAATTTTGTTTATTTTAAACATGATACTACATCTGTGGAAGGACCAAGAAATAAACTGTGGTCTCTCCGGCAGATTAAAACTTCAAGACCTGTCTCCAATAACTTAATTTGTTACTGTTATCTAGTCAGAGTAACATTATACAGCCAACTTTAATCCAGACAATATTTCACTACCATGTTTTTGAGTATTTGAATTTGTCATACTAATATTTGTAAATGCCTTATATAGAATAAAACCCAAAATAAGCCAGTTCCTTTGAATAAATGTCAGTTGCAGCTGCAACTGCAAAGGTCCTCACTTCAGATTTCTTGAACGTAAAAACTCAGTCTTGCTCTGCGGTGCAGAACAATGTTATACTACCTCTTCCTGGTTTAAGGAAAGCTTTTATTTTCTTTTCAAAATCCTTAGGTTAGACAGCAAAGTCTTTCTTCTGTTGCCAAGGAGGAAAAGTTTAAAATTATATTCAATAGAGTCTTATCTGCAGCTTTTGAGGCAATAAGGTTGCTTCTTATGTGTGGGAAATCCTACTAGAAACTAAGCATCCAAATTTAATACTTTAAGGTATATTTAACAGTACCAGTATTTCCATCAACAACTGTTTGGATGCAGTTCAAAATGCACTTAAAAGTCACTATTTAGAACTAACATGATCTTCCTATAATCCTTTTCTTGGATCAGACATATGGACTTTGTCTCTTTGCTTTTAAAGTATGGGTGAATGACTTGAATCTAGGAGGATATCTTACAGTACTTTGTATGAATTGTGAATTTCATGAATATCTAATCATTAAAACATGGACTTTGAAAATTTATTTCTTCCTAAATAAAATCAGGAGTTTCCATTTGGTAAAAAAAAAATCCTCTCTCTTAGCAGAAAAAAAACCTTCTCTTTACAAAGAATAAAACTCATAAAGGATTCAGGGACAGGGTAATTTCTGTTTTTGCTATGAGGCAGTTATAATAATCACAGCCATCAAAATGAATGCCCTTTTAAAATTCCTTTTCTTCCTGAAGTGTCTACCTATGATATTCCAAACAATTGTGTCTGCCTCTTGGCACACATTTAAGATATCCTTGGCAAATGAAAATTGAATTAACAATAATACTTTTTAAATCCCTAAGGCAAAATTGAAACTTTATACACATATAGAAGAAAACAGTTATTCTCCAAATGGCTGGCAACACCATCTCCAGGCTATATACTAACAGATGCCAATGAAAATGATTGCACATTTCTTTATTCTCACTAGATAACCTTCAGGTATAATGATTTCAGGCCCTCTGATTCCTGACTTACTTTCCATACATATTACATGCAACAGCCTCAACACCAAAGGTTGCACGTCACTCACATACAAAGTAGATTAAAAATATACCTAAAATTCAATTTATTTCACTGGGTTACTGTATTCCATGGTGTAAATGCCACATCCCCCTGAGGAACTAAAGTGACTGTAATGGTTGAGTCCGGCCCTTCACAGAGATGGTAACTGAAGCCCAGAAAAGCCAATTGACATTTGTGCTGTAACCCTCCTACCTGCACTGGCATATTTTTGGGCAACTTTTGACCATTTGACTAACTTTACCCTTTGCTAGGCCCAGGCAGTTTCCCAATGCCTTGGTGGCCTTTGATCTCTTCTCTTTGACTTGGCAAAGCACCTCTGCCCTAAGAGTGGACTAGAGAAATCTTCCACTCACAGCTCTAAGTCTAGCAACTGTGTGTAAATTCCTGTTAGGGTCCTGCTTATCTAGGTGACTCTTACTTTTCTTGCTTAGTAAATTTGTTGACTTAAATCCATGGGAAGCAAGTGCTCACACACACGTATGATACATATAATATAGATTAAAAAATAATACATATATTTTGTTGTTTATCACAGCATGTAATTTATCTAGTGTGCATTACGGATAATGGTGTTTCTTTTACGCCTTTAATACTTGAATACAGAAGTATCTTTGGCAATACTTCTTGCAGTCTAAATTCTTATTGTCAGAATAGAACATAATAAAGTATCAGGAATATTTTTCAAAGTTATACTAATTTCTTCTTTTTCTAATAAGGACTATTTCTAATATGACTCTAAAGTCATATTAGTCTACTGCAACCATACTGATAGATAGACATCATTATTATGTTCGTATCACCTAGTACCTCAAGAATTTTCCTCTCTTCCCCAACTCTCAAGCAGAAAGACTTAACAATTTCTACCACTAAAGTGCTATCTCATTTCTATTACACTAATCTACCAGATTATCTACATCTATTTATATGATAATCCGATCCTTTCCTATATTAACAATAATTTCCATAACCTGGAAGTAGAGTAAATGTACATTTCATTTCAAATGAAAACATTATACCATTAAACAAAACTGATCCTGACAACATTTCCTGAACCACTCATTTAATTGCTTTTGATCCTAATGATTCCTATTCATGACTTTCTGTATCTTTTGTTTATCAGTTTTTCAATTCTAGGACTAATACCCTCCTATGCCATTTTAAATTGGAATTTGCCTTTGCTTGAGATTGAATAGTGTAGTTTCATTGTATTACATTTGTCTATGAATATTGATCAAAAAAGGATAGTTATTTAGAATGACATCTTCTAGGCAATGTACCGGACTATCTTAATAACAGCTAATAAGAAGTACATCAGTGATATCCTGGTTCACAAAAAATGTTACATTAGGTGAAAGAAATTATCTGTTTCATAGTCCTCTCTGATTGTGTCAATTGTTTCAGCAGAATTACTTGCCGATAATAGACACATATTCTCAAATACTAGCAATTTAGAATCACAGAATTATAGAATGTTTGTCTTGGAAGCGACCTCAAAGAGCATATAGTTCCTACCCCCCTGCCATAGGCAGGGAAATCTTCTACCAGCCCAGGTTGCTCAGAGCCCCATCCAACCTGGCCTTGAATATTTCTAGAGATGAAGCATCCACAGCTTTCCTGGGCAACTTGTTCCAGTGCCTCACCACACCCACAGAAAAGAGTTTCTTCCTAATAGCAAATGTAAATCAGCTCTCTTTCAGATTGAAACCATTACTCCTTGTCCTATCACTTCATGCCCTTGTTAAAAAACCCTCTTCAGCTTTCTTGTAGGTCCTCTTTAGGTACTGGAAGGCTGCTGTAGGGTCTCCCAGAAACTTTCTTTTCTCCCGACTGAACAATCCCAACACTTCCTCTGATTTAGAGACAAGGATGCCCTGCAAGACTGTCTCAAATGCTCTGCACAAGTCCAGGGAGATGACATCTGTTGCTGTTTCCTTATCCACCAACACTGCAACCCCATCCTAGAAGGCCACCAATTCTGTCAAGCATGATTTGCCCTTAGTGAAGCCATTTTAGCTGTCACAAATCACCTCCTAGTTTTCCACGTGCCTTAGCATAGTTTCCAGAAGGATCTGCTCCATGACCTCGCCAGGCACAGAGGAGAGACTGACCTACCTGTAGTTCTCTGGGTCTTCCTTTCCTTCTCTTTTTAAGAAAGGGGATTATGTTTCCCCTTTTTCCAATCAGTGGGAACTTCTTTGTACTGCCACAACTTCAACTGGTCAATATCCTTTTCATAAGTTTATAAGGTTTCAAAAATTTATACTTTCATAAACTTTTGAAAAGAATGTAAATAGTTGACTCCAGATGATTCTCTGGAAATGATTATGCTAGATGTGTATGAGAATGGCTTTGTAATTTCTCACATTTATATTCCAGATAATTTACATGAAAAACAGCATCAAGTTACATATCCTATTGGTTTTTAAACCCTCTAATATTCCAGAATTGATATTTTTCTATTGTAACTTCCATATCTTATGCTTTATGGTCTTCTTAGATTACACAAAAGTGGTTGCAAATCCGTTTATCTTTTTAGACAATTCAATCTTAAATATACATATTTATCTTGCTTCCTGGCCTGTGGAATGAAGACAAAGCTTACTTATTATAATCACTCTTGGGAAAAAAATTACCACTATTAATATTTAGGAAATTCTATGCTGAAGTGATGAAAAATGTTTTAAATTAAGATGTCCTTACTTTTGTTTGGTTTCTTCCTTGTTTGGGCAACAATGAGCCTCAACATGACTGGTTATACAGCTGCTGTCACAGATCTAGAACAGCAATCCTGATGTTAACCACATGTGGCATTTTTTTTATCCTGAGGTTATGCTATGATTGAAGTGCTGCATTGAAGTCACTAACGTATTCAAGAGGATATTTTCCATTTATTTCAAGGGACTGTAGATTCTAGCACAATTTAAAACTCTGAATATACTACATATATCATTCCTGCATTGACAGAAAATCTTAATCTCCACAGCTACCACTTAGGAACCTTCTGAAAGTACAGAATTACAATACTGCATCTGATTCACAGCCTGATGGGTAACTTCTCAGTCAGTCTCCAACCTTCACAAACTCTCCTTTCTACAGTGAGAAATTTGTTGCAGGAAATAATTCCAGCTTTTATCACTTGTGGGAATGTAAAGATAGTGGAAAAGTAGAAAGTCACTCAAATATGTATTTTAGGGGCTATTTAGCTGTCTTAAGATTTATTTTACATACGTCTACAATACATAAGAAGTAAAGATAAATATGAGCAAGTTAAAATACAAAGTAATTTCTGGATATACAATAGCAGCAGAATTCAGTACTTTGTAATATTTCTACACTTCGTTCAGTATATATTTTTTCCTACTTTGCTGCTCAGACACTGAAGGAATATAATTACTTTTAAGGACATCCCCACCCCTTAACTAAATTAAGGGCTTTGATTCTATGCATTGTAAGTACAATTTATTTTTATCTAAATTCAGACTCCAAATGTAAATGTCCAGTCCAAACTAGTCTTACACAATGGAGACAATTGTCTCCAGATTATTCATTAGAGATTCAAGGAAGGATGCCTATATTTCTGGGACAAAATCAATTGAACAATGCACAAATGAGCTTCACAATCTCAAGAGAAACAATTTTCTTCCATTTTCTGACCCAGGCCACATACTTTACACAAGACCTTTAATAAGCAGTTTATGTCAGCAGTTCTTTGTTTTCATAAATATTATAGCCAAGAGTAGCACGCTAGTGCTACCAGCAGTCACAGTAAAACCCATGCCAGTATGAAGCACATCTTAAAATTATTTTCCAAATATATTTCACAGGGAATCCATAAAAAACTGTAGAATGCTCTGTGTTAACCCTGGTAAGCGTCTCAGCCCTACACAGCCCCTCACTCTCCCCAGTGGGGTAGTGGAGAGAAGTGGAATGGTAACAATAATAAAATTTTTGGGTTGAGACAAATTTGATATATAAAGCTAAGGTGTGTTTTTTGGTTTTGTATCCAAGAGGGGTTTTTTGTGGGGTTTTTTTGGGGGGTTAGGGGGATACAGAGGTGGCTTCTGTAAGAAGTTGCTAGAGGCTTCCTCCATGCCCAACAGAACCAATGTTAGCTCTGTCCTCATAAGGATCCACAAGCTTTTCATCATATTTTCTCTACCCTCTCCAGTTGAGGAGAGGGAGATGTACAGCAGATTTAGTAGGCACACCATGTCCAGGTAGGGTTAAGCCACCATACTGTGCATGTGAGCAAAACAAGTAATTTCCTCACCCTTTTCTATCAGCAGGTGTTCAGCCATCTCCAGGAAAGCAGGGCTCCTTTGCACGTAAGAACAGATGCTCGGGAGGACAAACAACACCACTCTGAACATCCTCCCTTCCTGTTTTTTTCCTCTGGATTTTATTGCTGGGCAATAAAATGTTGTATGTTATGGAATATTCTTTCTGTCAGTTGGGGTCAGCTGTCTCTCACAACTTCTTCTGGCCCCCTACCCATTTCCAGGAAATCATGAGATGGGCTTGATGCTGTGTGAGCACTATTCAGCAGTAACTAAAACACTGGTGTGTTATCAACACCATTTTGATCACAAATACCAATCATTGAACCATACAGGCTACTACAAAGAATACTAAATCTATCCTAATCAAACCCAGTATATAGAGGAATTAAGCTCTCTCCATTTTTAAATGCATTTATAATAAATAAAGATTAAATAATAGCTTTCAAAAATACTTAATAGACTGGCAATAAATTATAAAAGTTTAAAGGATTTATTAACTAGGTTAGAAGCTTTCAAAATATTCTAAATGGTAAAAAATCCCATTAGAGTTCTTTTTCAGCAATTTTTTTGCCCAACTGGAAGTTAAAGAAAGTCAATAACGTCTTTTTCTAATGGCATCAGTTATTCATTTGCAATCTTTCATGACATGAAGTAAGAAACTGAATAAAATAGGGAAAAATGTGAGTCATGCCTTATTTGTCTAGATGCCTCTCCTGAAGTTAGAACCATCTGCAACATTTATTTGCTACATTAGACAAATGAATGATTTTTCATTCCCAGGGCTAAACCCATTTTTAATTTAATTCAAGAGCATGTAGAGTTTGTCCTCTGTAATGACTTCTGCAACTATTCTCCTTTTACTCTGACTTTGCCTCAGGCCCGTATATCTTTAAACTGCAAAATACAAACAGGTATCCTTTTACTAATCAAAATAAGAACCAAGTTTCCAAAAATGGAATACACATTTCATTAAAGTAGATATACAGGAAAAAATCTTAGCATTTAGCATAATTCAGTATATGTGCTGAGGTCAACTATGTCAGGATGTATCTCATTTAACATTGGTAAACCTTTACCTGGGTTTAGTAGATTCAGGCAAATTTATTGTAGAAAAATCCATCAAAGACTTTTAAATACAAGGGACTCCACATTATGACTCAATAAGCTGCAAGGCCACATTTAACCACATGCTTAAAGATTATTTAGAGGAAATATTTCTATATACTTACTCTGTGCTTACATTCTTTTCTTCTAATATAGAGGAGAAAAAATGAGAAAATATGTATACTAATGTGTATTATAGTATCAGAATATATTTTCTCTATATTTATGTCTTTAAATTCCTGTTGTATATTGTACTAGTCATTGTTGCAGATAGAGTGCAAGCCTAGAAAGGCCTTTATTCTGATCCAGTATGGAATCATTTTCCTACGTTCTTAGATTCTTAACCTCATTTACCTACAGGGGAAACATCTGCAGCAGAGCTGCAGGGTGCCTAGGAACTTTTTGAGGAGAGTAGATCCAGGCAATTTTAAAATGTGGCTCATCTGACCTGTTGAATAACACCTCTGTATTCAGAAAATGTAGGACTTATAGCCTACAAATCCCAGCCAATAGGATGAATTATCTTTTACATTTGTGCTCAGTGATTATGTCTGTATCAGACCTTTTTATCCTCACTTGCGCTGTGTGCCCAGACAAAATATAACAGGCACCTGGAATACCTTCTTGTGTGATACATTTTTTTCAATAAGCTTCTCTGCTGACTGATTTATTGGAAGTATATAGGAAGTGAGGCATTTATTCTCTGACACCAAATAAATTGACTGGTCTTGATTAAAATTTTTAGGGAAAATGACAAAATTTATGGATGGAACCTAATTCTCTCAGAATCCCCACTTCATTAACCAGACTTTGACTGGCTCTGTCCCGAAGACCTTTGCTGGGCCCTGTGATTTCAATGTGGTTTGGCATCACAAATAGTAAGGTGGAGTTGAGCTACACTCCTGCAGAATGCCATAGTAGATCTATTCTAATGAGCAGAGCTGGATCTTGAACATACCTAATATTGTGCATAGCTTATATGAACATTCTGGCAAAAAGAAATTCTATAAATGTTTTACTTAGAAAGATGTATAACAGCTTCTTTGTACATATGTATCAATCACTACTTTTCAAGGGTCTTCTTTCTGGCCATGCTTAACTCTGAGTAACTCGCATGTGGAATTTCACAACTTAGCTATTTTTCTCATCAAAATCATACTGAAGGAAGAGTCATCAAAGACAAGGCAAAAAGGACCATAGAGTAATGCCAAGACTACAACAATGGCTGGATAATGATCTGAAATTTCCTCCTCTACAAATATAATTAAAAAATCTGAATTCAGGAAACTTATGAAAATGAAAAAATACTTTGCTTGACAGGACAGAGAAATTTCTAAATCTCCTACCCGAGCTCTAAGTGTGAGAACTATGTCAAAATATCTATCCAATAAATACTACTAAGGTGAATGGCAATTAAGTTCTAAAACACAGAATTCAGAATAAGACAGTGATCCAAGTGGTTAGATACTAATTACATAACAATACCTACAATATATCTCCAACATGATCACTCTTCTGCATTATGAGTGGCTATTCAAATTAAGAATTAATTCTTAATCTATGTCCAAATCTGTTGATAAATTATTTTCTTTGTACCTTTTGAGAGGTAAATAAAGGTAGACAGTGAGCAAGATATAAGTTGGCCATCAGCACACCAGCAATAACTTTCATGGTATGCAATAACATTTTTTTATCTGTATTATCTGCCAAAATCTGCTGTTTGGAGGTTATTCTTCCCCATCTCTTAATAATCTACCCCTTCCAGAGGAAACAAAATCCACTGAGGTGTGTGGACACAGTGCTCCAGATGTGTTCACCCAAGTGCCGATTACAGAGGAACAATTATTTCCTGTAACCTGCAGGCTACGTTCTTGCTCATAATGTCCAGAGAGGTGTTGCCTTTTTTTGCAATGTAACCCAAATTCTTTTCCTGCAAAACTACTTTCTGATGAGTTGGACTGCAGCCTGTACTGGTGCATGGGATTTTTCTTCCCAAAAGGCAGGATTTGGCACTTCATTGAACTTCAGTCAGACCACTCCTCCAGTCTTCTGAGGTCTATCCAAATAGCAGTTCTGCTCTCCACCTAATTGACTGCTTTCTTAATTTTGTATCATCTGCAAATTAGCTGTGGGTGCTTTCTAGTCCATCTATCAGTTTATTAACACGTTAAATTGGTATTGGCTCCAATTGGCTCTTCACTGACCAAAGACAGGCTACCAGCCATTCTTTGTACTGCTGCCACAAGCCACTGAGCCTGGTGGTCCAGTCAAGCATCCACCTACCTTATAATCCACTGTACTGGGTTTGTGTGCCCAGGTTTTGGCAGCAGGGGGACAGGGGCTGGCTACAGGGGCTTCTGCGAGAAGCTGTTAGAAGTTTCTCCTATATATTCCCAGGTCAATGCCAGCCAGATCCAAGACAGATCCACCACTGGCCAAGGCCAAACCCATCAACCAGAGAGGTAAAGCCTCTGTAACTAAATATTTAAGAAGGCAAAAGTTATTGTGCAGGATCAAATTGCAGAGACAAGAGGAGTGAGAATATGTGAGAGAAACAGCTCTCACATCAAGGTCAGTGAGGAAGGAGGGGCAGGAGGTGCTCCAGGTGCCAGAGCAGAGTTTCCTCTGCAGCCTGTGGTGCAGACCATGGTGCGGCAGCTGTGACCCTGAGCCCATGGAGCTCCATGGTGGAGCAGAGATCCACCTGCGTGCACTGGAGGGCCCCATGCTGGAGCAGAGAGATGCCCAAAGGAGGTTGTGACCTCATGGGAAGCCTGTGCTGGAGCAGGCTCCTCTCAGGACCTGTGGACCCATGGAAAGGGGACCCCATGCTGGGGCAGGTTTGCTGGCAGGACTTGTCACACCAGAAGCGACCCAGTGAGAGATATGATGAACTGACACAAAACCCATTCCTTGTTCCCCTGTGCCACTGCGGGGGGGAGCAGGTAGAAAATATCAGTAGTGAAGCTGAAGAAGGGAAGGGTGAGGGAAAAGTCTTTTAAGTTTTAGGTTTTTGACTGTAAATGAAATTATCTTTACTCCCCAAATTGAGTCTGTTTTGCCCATCATGGTAACTGGTGAGTGATTTCTTCCTGCCCTTATCTTGACTCACAAGCCTTTTGCTTTATTTTCTCTCTCTTTTCCAGCTTAGCAGGGGAGTGATAGAGCAGCTTTGGTGGGACCCTGGAATCCAGCCAACATCAACCCACCATATCCACTGATACAAATAATGATAAATGTTGCTGCAAAAGTAGTATTTCAGTAGAACAACTACCCCTTGAGTAGTCTGGCCAAAATTCAGCTTAGCTGGGAAAGAGCTATGAAAAAATGGAGACTTAGGATTTTCTCTCCTAGCCAGAGACTGTATTTACACTGACAAAACAGGGATTCTTGACAACTAGCTTAGGTTACAGATCCTTAAAAAAGCATAACTTAAGTGAGATTAATCCATTACACTTAAGAAGCTTCCATTTGAAAACTATAGATAGTGACTGACCTAGCAATCCTTCAGAAACAGATGCAAGTATCTGCAAAGAGGGACCTATAGACCACCAACTGGAGAGGATTTAAAGAACAGTCAGAATGCTCACAACTGTGGAAAAGTTCTCACATAAGGAAACACCAAGAAACCCTAAGTTGTCTTGCCTCTGCAGTTCTGAGTCTGCAGTGGAGATGGCAAGAAGTAATGAGCCTGAATTGCAGGAAGAAAGGTAAGAATCGGGTGTTAGGAAAAGGCAAGCAATAGAGAAAATCCTAATATGCCTTGGGGTGCCTTCAGTCTCAGGATATCTCCCAGTCTTCTACATTTGCCAGTGCTGTGGTTGTTGCATTAGCAGATGCTTCTAGATAAACATACCTCTTTTTTGTGATTAGCTGGAGGGAAACCTTTTTCCCTCCCATCAAGCATGAAGCAGCTGTGTACCAAGCTATTTGATCAATCTGGATAAAAATATAAAATCTGGCCCTCAAGAACTCTTGCCTTGACAGCAGGCAGCATCACAAAATTATCATTTTTCCTTCTGACTGTTGGTAGAAAATAAACAATGCATTAATTCTTTTATAACTGGTTTGCAGTTCTATAAAGGAGTAATTGATTTTTTTTGCATAAAGTTACTTTCAAGCATTAGATTATTTAACCAATGTTTACCATTCACTTTAGAACACTTAAGCACAAACAGTAGAAGCATATAAATGAAATAATCTTTAGGTCTACATTAGTATAAATTACATATTTTTGGTACTTGACATGTCATCAACCACAATATTGTGTTGACCAATTAAGTAAAATTAGTTATTTAATGAATGTTTCATTTCCTAATGAATGAATAAGAATCTAAGCTGGTCTTACTGGGAATGTGTGTGTAACAGATATGATGAGTAAGGCATTCATAATGAATTAAGCAATACTTATGGCTAGTAGTCCACACCACCTATTCTTATGGATATATTTCAAGTACATACATCAAACTATCCAAGAAACAATAGTAAAGAAATCCCAGATGCTCAATAGACTTAACAAGGATATGTGGCTTATGGTTACATCTGAAAGTAAGTTTTCCCAATTCCTTTAAAATATAATTTATATTTGCATTCTATTATACCGTGTCGGTTTAGTTCTCCTCAGTGTGGAATTGAGGTCTCTGGGGAAATATTTCATGCCAATAGAGCCATAGTCTCTAGGGGACCTTTAACCCAAAGGGTTGTGTCCACTAGCAAGACTGAAAATGCAGACCAGATAGCAAATGAAAAGACTTTTTAGCTAACTGATAAATAGCCCTGTCATAAACATCAGAAATCACTGGTCATCAAGACACATATCCTGTGTCATCTAGAACTGTCAAGGAAAAGATCAATGCCTCAGCATCTGCATGGATTATGTGAGCAAATATAATGACTCCTGCTGCCAGCACGGTGCTCCAAGACAGGTTTTAACAAACAAGACATTCACCTGGAAAAGTTCAGCAGAGGATCTATCATAATAGAAATCATCAGGCGCACCCTCTATCACAATATGGTAGACAAATAAATATACACGTTTTGGTCAGATCATCTTTCCAGATTGTCAGGAGGCCAGACCTAAAATCAGTTATTACTATAGAAGTAGAATGGTTAACATTTAATTGCTGTGCAAAACCTGCTGGACTGTCTAAATGAAGGAAATCAGTTCCTTCAGAAAAGTGTGACATTTCTCTGGATTTAGAGTATCATGAAGAAGTTACATGATTGGCATTTTCTGGATCCAAATATGAATTTTATGTGCTGTATGAGTGCAACTTGCATGACCAGATTATGAGATTTATCAGTCGCTGAATAAACTGCCACATTCTTCCCATCAAAATGTAAAACCATCCAGTGGAAGCCTTAGACTTATGTAGAACCAGGCAAGCCACAAGGCATTTTCATTCTATCCAGAACTGCTGCAGAAAATTGCATCAAAAATCACAGAGTTCTCATGATAGCTTTACACCTAATATCCCCCAAGTACTCACGACTTCCAGACAATAAAAGTGGAAATATGATGAAGTTATGAGCCTAAGGGATATACAACTGTCCATTTGTATGTAAAATAAAAGTATGAGCTTTCTACACAGTATTATATTCTTTGCGCTTTCTTGGGATCTAGCTTTTTACTAAAATTTCCTTCTGTAAAGGTGACTTGCATTTACCCCAGATAAATTTTGTTGGTACTAGAAATTTTAAAACTAAAAGAGCTGTATAAGCAGAAATCTTATTCTGTAAAAATGGGGAGTTCATATATAGTTTGAGGTTGGAAGGTAAGGAAAGATGAAAGTGAGGCCCCTTCACTTTGACAGCTGAATTCCAACAGCAGTTGGAAGGGGGAGATAAGATTAAATCCTCGACCATTCACAAAATGTTCCATTTAGCTGAAACAGTCCTTATCTTTTGGCTTTATAAGATAAACTTCTCTAACACAAACTGTAATTATAGGAAGTATTTCAGGAAATTGTTCCAGTACAAAGGAACATTTTGCAATAATATGCAGAATAAATACTGTAGACATTAGCAGGTTTAACCCTTCTGGGGTCCGTACTTGCCCTGGTCACTGGCTGATGTCCAAAGAGAAAAAACATCTGTTTTTAAAAAATTATTGAATATTTTTGATAACACTTTGCCAATACTTACTTTGTAAATCTTTTATAGTAAATCTTTTCCTTCTCCAGCCCAGCATTAGTTCTTCAGACATGTCTCATTTTCTATCTTCTACACTAGTATATCTTCGACTCCTCTTCCTATAGGCCTTTGTTATCTTATACTGCTTGAAGCTAATGGTGAGAGGTACCAAAGAATAAATCACCATAAGTCAGTGTTCATTTTTGTCATTTATATTGCTTAATGAATCTGTGGAAAGCAAAATATTTTTCATTTTACTTATCTTAATCAAAAATCAATAGGAATTTTTTAAGAAATAGGCTAGCAAAATTTGATCTTACTAATACATGCCATCTAGATAATTCAGTACTAGTGTCATATATTTTGCACATTAATATAATACATCTTGCTGGTCAATAATTAAATTATTGTAATTTTATTTCTCATAACCCATAGAACTATGAATAAGTAATATGTAGTTAGCATTTGATAGGCTAATAACAACAACAGCAATAATAATAACAATAATAACAATAATAACAATAATAACAATAATAACAATAATAACAATAATAACAAGACACATGCCCTGTTCTTTGCCATGTGTAGTAAGTGCCTCACTTCAACGAGTACAGGGTCTCTTCCTGTGGCCCAGGTATTGCATTTAACCACTTGCTCATGGCACAGTAACACTACAGAAGATTACAGAAAATAAGGAGATGCTCAGTATGAAGCTGGGATTGTTTCAGCCCTCCTTTCCAAGTGGTGGTACAGAACATTCCCACATGTGCAGTTGTCCATATTGCAATCTGCCCAGTTCATCTGTTTCAATTGTGCCATGAGGAACTCTCAAAACAATGACTCATAAGAATTAACAATTGAGTTACATCAAATGTTCTTGGATTATACGTATAAGAGTAAAATCATTTTGTAAAAGTTCTCCTTTCACAATGATGCAGTATGTAGATGAATCAGAAGGGCTTTATCCCAAACTGCAAAAAAACAGGCAGACAGATAGATGGACAGATAGACTGACAGATAGATAATTCTTATGAAGAAATTTCTAAGCAGTACTAGGAGAATTCCAAGCATTAATACTGGCTGTTAATTTGTTTTTACTGTTAATGAAGGATTTCTAGCTATTCATATTTTCCATTACATGCAAAAATAAATAGATCTTTCTTATCAAATTAGATTACAGGCAATTCAATGATTTTTTTGCATGTTGATTGTATATGGGTCTGGAGGAAGCAGATTTCAAACATCTTCAGGGGTCTTCATACAAAGTCATAATACATATTTGGACGCAAAATTAGAACCCTCCCTTTCCTTTCCATTTTCAACACTTCTCTGTATCCTAAAAATCACATAAACTCTGCAAACCTGAACCAGCCCAACTGTCCAACTTACTAGAAAAGTTATAAGAAATTTTGTTAATTAAGGATTACTTTCCTAAACTTCTCTGGGTTTCTTCGCTGACTGATTCATTTTCATTACACACATTCTGTTCTCTCCAGCTGCTTCACATGGTAGCTTTCACAGACTTATTCAGCACTGCTGAGGTTTCCTTACCTTGTGCTGACAGGGATTTTAGAGGGCTGAGGCTGGAGGCTGGTGTTCAACATTTATCACAAGTTTGTACAATGATCTGATCAGCAATACAGTTGGACTTGTTTAGAATTTCATCACCCTAAAAAATAAATTACTCCTTCAGAACTGCGGATAATGTGAGTGCCTTTGTTCTTAGTGGATAAGAAGTTCTTTTGACTGTATTTTTAAAAATCTTTGGGGTTTTTTGTTTGTAAAAGAAAATTAAAAAAAAAAAAGAAACCTTACTTTAATTCTTTCAAAAATAACTGTCTGCAGTATAACTTCATAGCCATGTAAAGATGTTTATGTTCAAATAATTAATTTTTAAAGCATTTTAAAACAATCAGTTCTACATATTCTGTTTAATAGAAAAGGTTCCTTTATTCACCAGCACTTACTAGTTCACTGACATTACCAAGGTTGTTGGAAAAAAAGTTATTTCTTGGCAGCAGCAGCAAAAACAAGTAAAAACTGACATATGTTCAAGTCCCAACTTTGTATTCCAAATAGTTCAGTGCACACACAGATCAACAGCTTTTGCTAGAACTACTCTGAGGCTTCCACATCTGAACTGAGTCCATGCATTGGGTGCAACTACCCACTGCGAGCCACTATTGTGCAGATAGCTTCTTAGCAAAAGTGGAGACCAAGAGTTTGTTTTAAAGCTGCACAGCCAGGAGCTAAAACCTTGCTCAGTCCTTAACCCAAGCAGCTAAGAAGCAAAGAACATGCCCAATGGAGCCACTAAATACAGAAAGGATATTTATATAACAATATAGCTGGATGCTGTTTCTTGTGTATAATGTATTCAAAGAAAGAGGTTTATGACTCGTTTTCACAGTGACTTGTATACTTTGAGGAGTCACTGCCATAAAAAATATGAGTAACCTACCAGCCCCCTTTTACTGCTAGCTGAGGCCAAGTAGCTTTTATGGCGCATTCAGCATGTTTGAAAAGAATTCATGTGGATTTCCTTTTCTTGAAATGAAAGAATATATATAGTGGAAATGTAATCACAATACAGTCTTCTTTAATCTACTTTTACAACTCTCTTTGACTTCTCCAATACCTGTGCATGAAAGAGAGTGAGGTAATTAATCTGATGTTCTTAGCTGGGAAGTAAAAGCTGTTGATGGCTAAAATATTATTCTGGCAATAAGGAATTTGCCAATGACCTCTTTAACTACATAGTGTCCGAAAGGACACGTCTGTGGTGTCATGGCTAAGCCAGAGGATAATCTTACAGTAGCTGAGAAATGCCCATAAGAATATTACGCCCTGAAATCTTTATGAGGGACAAAAGAAGACAGGGGAAAAACATTAGAATGTGACCATTGTGACTTAGTGCTTTCATAAATTTATTGCAAAAAGTGAAATTATTAAGTGATTTTCATCTTCTTACATATACTTCAGCACAGGCAGATATCAAAACTGAAAAAAACATTCAGGATTCTCCTTCAGAGGAGGAAAGCTCTATGAGAAGGAAACTGATCCCACACACCTTAATTTTCTGCTGGTATCTCAGAGTGATTTCATTTTAGTCCTTAGCATGTTCCAAGGCAATTCCCTTTTAAGACTGACTCTGTAATGATTATTAGCATAATCTACCCCTGGCTAATGTTCTTCTTCAGACCAGCTGTTTCTCCTTGTACTAAAGATTTCCATGGGGAGAATGAGTTATGATTTTCAAGCCGATTATGAGTCTTTTTTATCTCAATCACCTCACATACCAAAGGTTTTACTTACCTGGTAACTCTCGTGCTATTACATTCTCATTTCATACCACATGACATGGCCAAAGTGTAGGAGCTGCACTTACCCTGATCAGAAGAGCATGTGGCTCAGTAGGGGCACAGCAGGAGAGGGAGAGTGGAGTGCTGCTGTCCTTCTAAGATGGGATACTATAAGGAGCATAGAGACCTTACAACTTTAAATTAAATGTATATAATTACGGCCCTAAACCTACTCCCATTTTTTGTTACATTCATGATATGACTTGTGTCTAATAAAACTGTCTTTCTAGAATGATTACCTAGATTAAAAACAGATTGAATGAGCAGGTGTCTTCGTGAATAGAATAGAATAGAATAGATAAAAAACTATGAAGCTCCCAGCAAAATATTCCATACAATCCTTGAAATGTTGCATGGTTAAGTTATAAGCTCTCATTTGAGAAAAAAACTCCCAATACCATAAAATGTTGTAACTACATATATGTGAATGATTTATAAACCCCCAGAAAAGAAAATGTTTGGTTTTCAGACATTTTGCTCATAATGCCACACATTTTGGCACTCTCAAATTTTTCCTTTCTCCCAGACAGTAAGAAACTTTGCTGTTGTCTCTCTTGTAATAATTCGCAGTTCCAATTTGGTAAATTCATATGCATCCAAAGTGGTCAGATAGCTCCATTAACTTCTCTCCTTGTGGAGACTTCTAAGGTGATGTGACTATTCCCAGTAAGAACAATAATATGAATAAAGATATTATGAAACCTTAGTGCCATCATATCCCTAACACTATTACCACTGAATCCAATCTGCATTTTAAACTATTTCTGGCTTCACTGCCACTGGCTATATTATCATCATTCCTATTTCAAAGTTCCCCTATATCTCAAGAATATGCACTGCAGATTAATGATAAAATTACCATGTGGCTCAGAGGGAAATATCAGGTAATTTTTCCAGCAAGTTGCTGACTAGTTGCAAGGCCTGACAATAAAGAGCAGGCCTTACCAGCAAGTCCAAGGGAAGTGAAACCCAGAAAAGTAGGTGTCCTTTGCTGACATCTTATAGAGGACAAGAAGAAATGAAAGTCTCTACCTATAACAGCAAACAAAATAGAGCTCTGGTACAGGCTCAAGCATAGAAATGTGGTCATCCATGCTGTTAGCATTCCAGCAGCCTGCAAGCTGTGCTTTGAGATGAAGGGTAAAATAGCCTAGGGAAGCAACACTATGTGTTTCCGTTTTCCTTATGATATGCTAAGGACAGAATAGAGTTGACCTGAACAACTAGTATTTTTCTTACACAGAACTCATGCCACTGTCTTTAAAAGACACTTCTTCAGACTGAACCTGAGAGTGGTGCTGGTGCTGCCATTCAAGGTCACGTCCAACCACGTCATGAGTGATGCAGGAATGTGCAGAGATTAGATCTACTACCATACAACATGTAACAAAAATGAGACCAAAGACAGGCCGTGAACATCATGCAAAAGTAACCTTAAGCGTGGGAGGCTCCAGTATCACCAGTTATTCAGCTTACAAAAGAGAAGGTGGATGAATGCCTTATCACCGTATGCATGTTCTTGTTGATGAAAGAGACATGTGACAAAGGCGTTCCACAATCAGGTAGCATGCCTTTTGAATTTAAAGAAACTGGCCCAGAATACTATGCAGTTTTCTAGAAGGAATAGCATGGATAGAATGAACAGTTTGGGATTTGAGATTTCTGTGTGGGACTGGGACATATATCACTGAAATTCCATTTCTTGATGGCCTTCAGAGATGGGCTGCCTTATTAATGTTTACATGTCTGTAGAAATTATGGAAATTGTGACAAAAGTCTAAAACCAACATGGTTTTCATCATTTTCTATGAGAGTCAGGATGTGAAGGGGTTTGGTTTTGGTTTGGGGTTTGGGTTTTTTGGGTTTGGGGGTGGATGGGGGTTGTTTGTTTCCCTTAATAATGTACACATGTTCAGAAGTATTGTAACTTTATATTACTTTGCATTCTTGAGGAAGATGGAGGTTGTTACTACCTGTTATGTGTCTGTCTTTACCTTGAACTGAAAAACTGGGAAGCATGGACCCTGTTCTGCAGTAGAAGAATGTTTGTTCCAAGTGACTGGTTAATGAATCTTTCTCTCAGGTTCAAAGTCACTATCAGAAAAACAAAGAAACTGCTCATCTATTCAGTTCAGTAGTATTTTTAGAAATGTTTTTAACTACTGAATCCTGGCCAAGGTGTAATCATCTTGAAGTATTTCACCAGAAACTGGCGGAACCTATGTCTCACTCATAGTTTGCTGTGGCTTAGCTGTTCAATATTCTGAAGATCAGAATCTCCAAGTCTAATCAAAGTCGTTTGGATTCCTATAGGAATTTCAGAGTGTGAGTTAATCTACTGAATACACAAAGTCAGAAATGATCTAAAGGTCTCCCACAGCCCTAAGCTCTAAGTACCTGCTTAATTAATGGCCCCATCACTTGCACATTCAAGTGTAAACCAGGCAGACTGTTGTGGTTTTACTCAGTTATGAACAAAATCTTTGCAAAAGCAACTTATGTCACTTTGATTCGTATGTTACCCCCTGCCCCTGTCCTTAGTCTTTTTGCTTTCCAAAAAATGAGCCTCCAATATCAAAATGAGTTTGAAAAGTGATCACACTTCAGGCTACTTTAGTCCTGAGAGAAATCAATGAATTAAAAAGAAAATATTTAACATCCAGCAGAGAAGAATGACAAAAAATGGAAAAATTACAGTAAACCTTTGAAGAAAGAAAACAAGCCCACCTGTTCTTGAACTGAAATCCCCTGTATTTCAATAAAAATATGGATAGAACGTATTTGTCAGAAAAAAAAAAGTGTGAAAAGCAAGTGATCAGCATATTTCATATCTCTGTAAAATATACTCCAGGTTTATTCTAAACTTCTTATGAACCTTCTTATTTAAGGTACTTTACTATAAATAATAAAAAGACATTGCTTATATAATTTTAAATGAAGTAATATTGTGTAGCTATAATACAGTATATTTGGCGCATTCAGCTTTTGTCTGAAGACAGGTGCACACAGGAATCAGCTCTGCCCTCACTTCAATGCTTCATCAGGACCTCTTTGTGAACAGCTGGTGCACAGAACTGTTGGGGAAGGAGCAGGAGAGGGCAGACATCTGCTGTGCTGCATGAGCAGAGAGAGCTTGCTCTTACAAACATCAGTTTTCTTACCACTGCAAGGAGCATAGATTTGTGTGACCATCTGCCCACAGTTTTGGTCTGAAAAAAAAAACACTTAGTCTTCCACTGTGGGAGCCAGTGAAAGGGACAGACCCCGAGAGAGCTCCCCAGGTTAAAGTGACTAAAAAAGCCTCCCCCAGGATGCCCTGTTCTGTTATGGAAATGTATCCCAGTTCTGCTTCCCCAGTTTGCCTCTCTGCCCCCTTGTACCTTGCCTGCTCCTTTGGAAAGTTCTCCCTTCCNGTGTCTGTGTGAATGCAGTGGCTGCCGAATGACTTTCTGTTAAAGTCGGATCCGGAGGTCGTAGCACCCCACCAGAACACCCCCCGGATCACGACATTCCACCTCCAATACGCACTTGAGAAATTGAAATGAGAAACTCCACTAATATTTCTCTAATAGTAAATTGTTTCCCACTTAGAATACTAAGGTGTGGAAGAGTACTGTCAAAGCCTAACATCAAGACATACCACAAGATCTTTAGCCCTCAGTTTGTTTATCTGATGTTACCAATGAAGACAAAAAAAAACAAAAACCAAACCAAACCAAACAAACAAAAACCAAATAAACAAACAAAAGAAAAAACAAACAAACCCCAAAACAGTTTTTAAAGTGATGACAATTAGTGCTCCAGAAAGATTCAGAGAAAGCGTAAGGAAAGCTACTGAACCAGGTGGCTTTTAGTTCAATATGCCTAAATTTTTGCTGCCTTACTTGACATGTGTGTTCACTGCTGAGGTATGTTTAGGGCAGACAACATGAAGAGAAAGAGTGAAAATGCTACCCTTAGGTTTTACAAATTTGAGTGTTCACACTTTATTTGTGAATTATAAATACACTCTGAAGTCAGGATTGTTTCTTCCCTGTTTCCTTCAGAACTGCAATAAGCATGGCCTTGGTGTAAGTCTGCTGTATTTTACCTATTCTATTTTCTATTATGTTCACTTTAAGGTGAAAAATATGAGTAATGTCAGCAATGACAGTAGGAATAATGTGTACCCAAGCTCTCTTGCAAAGCAAGATACAGTGTATATACCACAGAAAATCATTTATAAAAGGTAGATTAAGGAACTGATGTTACAGCAAGTTGATTTGTACAAAGTCCTTAGAAAATTATATCATCATAAAGTGGGTTAATGGATTTAAAGAAGTTACGAAAAACCGATGCATTCTTTTCGTTAAAGCAATTTACTGTGTTACGAGTCTCAGGGAAAACACTGGAGATAAATTAAAGTCATAGCACTTGAGTGAAGAATGATTCTTACAGAAACATCAGGTTGTGTGACACTATAAGGTGAGCAGTTCTTGCACAGCTTTCCTATTTTCAGATGCTACACCCCCACATAAAGACAAGAGTCTGATATTCATGTGTTTCAGGCACATGCTGAAACATAGTCTCAGCCAGCCTTGTGGCAAATCAGTGGAGAGTAAGAAAAAAACCAGATAAAGTGGCATAGATGTGGAATATAAATAAAAGGAATTGAAGTATAAAGCCTTAAACTAATCAGTTTGGAGAGAATAAATATTTTAATAGAAAATAAACCAATTTGTATTGTATTATATTCATATATCTGACTTTGTTTATAGCTATGCAGAAGGACAAGGGAGATAAATAATCCATACTTAAATCAAAGCCGTGGACTCATGGAATATCTGAGTGCATTTCATTGCAAAAAAATCCATTTATTTCTCCATAATTTCTTCAGTTTTTTAGAAAATAAGCTAGTCTAGAAATAAAGAGAAGACTCCAGAACTTTTATAACTATAAGTTGCTTTCTAGGATGAAGGTCATGTAAAAGTCTCAGTAGAAGTACTGAATTTTAAGCAATTATAGCACAACAAGAAGAAGAGTTAATGTCTCTTGCTTAAGAAACTTAAAAAATTATGGAATAAAAAGACAATACAGGAGGGAAAAAATCTGAGCAGATCTTTCAGTTGTTGTTATTAAACTAGTGAAAGACTTTGTGGGAGAAGTCATATACGTCTGCAAGGTTAATGCAATACCACACCTCTCACTCAGAGAGACGTAGTTTAGGAATTGGTACTGGCCTACTGCCACAGTAGATGACATTGAAGAAGGCAGGCAAAGACCTATTTTTCTCCTCTGAAAGACAGCACCTCAAACATCAAAGTGATTCCTTTCATTCCACCCAGTCATCAGATAATAAGCTGAGTAAGAATTGGAGATAAGAATGATGCATGGATGCTCATCTGTATCTCCCCTTCACACACAAAATCCATTTCACCCTCAATATGGGCATACTTGTATATTGTAGAATTCCAAACTTAAGTATCCACAGATTTTTCCTTACTTTTTTAGCCTTCTTTGTTTATATATTTCTGCCAGATCCAAAGCACTCTCACTCAAAGGAATTATTTTAAATTTGCCTAGATTCCCTTTCTATTAATAACCACTTGATTCCCAACTGAAGAACAAGGATTACTAAACCCTATAAAGTTAAGGGCTTCTGCATGGTATCACAGGAAAGTATAAATCTGCACATACCTGCACTTCTGTTCTTTGTAAGCTCTCCATTTACCTAATACTTGCATTAGAGGATCTGAAGGACAAATGAAAAAAATAAACTTATTTGGATAGGGACATTGCAGTGGGACTTAGGTTATCTCAGACAAGGACAGGTTATTAATACATCATGTTTTAAAAGCAGTTGTGGGAGACAGCCTCATGTTGTGAAGGTATCAACATTTCCCTAAGCTTAGATTTCTTAGACAGTCTGTCCTGTCTCTGTGTGAATTCTGTTAAGAATTTAATCAGTTCTCATGGGCCGTGGCAGAATCTCAGTGTAACTGTCAGAAGCATCAAGTAGTACATAAACTGACACTAAGGATCCATAAGCTTTAGGGATTCTCAATAAAGAGAATCGAGACATTCAGCATGAACATAATGTACCAGCTGCGGTTTGCCAACATCATCTTTACATCTTAATAGAATATGTCTATCATGACCAAACATGGCCTTGGCATCGTTTCAGACTTGGAGTGTTTTACGATAGTTGGCTTTTTGGTAAACCTCTTCCACTTCTGGCATCTCTTGCTCCTTTTCTAACCACTCTTCCCAGCTGACATAAGATAGTGATAACAGTTCTGGGCAAAACTTCAGTCTGCTTGGTCGGTGTCCCTTTCAATAGGTGCTTCAGGATTAATGGGAAGAAAATCTCCTGTTTTGTTGTAGAATCATAGAATGGTTTGGGTGGGAAAGGAACTTAAAGGTCATCTAGTTCCAACCTTCCTCCTTTTTCCCCACCAAAGGCAGGGATGCAACCCACTGCATTATGTTGCTTAGGGCCCCAATCAACCTGGCCTTGAACACTTCCAGGGATAGGGCATCCACAATTTCTCTAGGCAGCCTTTTCCAGTCCCTCACCACCCTCTGAGTAGAATAAATTTTCAAGTTTTGTTCCTGTTATGGATGGTTGGGGAAAATCAAAAGTAGGAATCACGACCCTTTGGAAAATGGCAGGCTTGTTGTAGTGGTAATAAATCCTTTGGAGCGTACTCTGGGCTTGGATTTAAGATATGGGGAGGAATCTTGCAGTTGGGGTCAATGGATCTTCTTGAAACCATAAGGAAGTTGAGGAAAAGTTTTAGAATCTGTGTTAGTAAGTGATCCAAAACCAAATTCAAACCTAATCATCACAGTAAGAAAACCATTGAGATACAGAAATAAAAAGGTTTTGAGGTTAGTGATTTAGAAGTACATAATTTTCCTGCATTGTGAATGTTGCCAGAAACATGAGGTCAGGAAAAAGTTCCACAAACTTACTACACGAGTCTGCTCTCTCAGGTGTTAAGATCACCTCATAGGTGAAAAGATCTATCTGGCTCTTTCCTGATTGTGTAACGCACATGTCACTGGATCAAATGGTGACTATCGTAGTGTTTGTAGGAAATACAGATTGAAAAAACAAAAGTAAAATACCTTGGAAGATCTCATCACATTGTAAATCTGGAGGTTATTGCACTGTTTCTCTATACTCCATCCTAGAAATCTTTCGTTTTAGTATACCATGTATCAAGCAAAAACTATCTCAAGAAAACCATCTGAGTAATCTGAGTAGGTAATTGAAAAGGAGATGTCATCTAGAGAGTTTTGTCTCAAAAATGTGTCTTTGGTGAATTCTGACTCTTACTGAATTCTACTAAAAGTTATGTTTTCCCCCTACGCAAATATTACAGCCAGAAGCTCTCCGCATCTCAGTGGAGAAGAAAAGGGCTGAAAAACCTACCACTGCTTCTAGAATCAAATCCAAGACTCTTCTTGCTCCGAAGTACTTTGTTTATTATATAGGTTTTTATATCTTTATTTCTAAATTACTGATTCTTGGCTTCTTTTTATGCACAGTGGATGTCTCAGCAGATAGGCCCGTGAATGCTTTCATCTCAGTACATCCTATACGCTTACTTCTTGAGCAACAAACTAAAAACATTTTGTGTGGTGAGAAATGTGCACTTCATTATCTTGAGATAAAGGAAACTGAATTCTGGCATAGTAAGAACTAAACATTGAATACAGATGAAAGATACAGCTCCAGTTTACTCCTTCTGCTGTATTTTAAAAGAATACAGAACTTTAAATCCTGCAAAGTTTTATAAGGTAGGTATCCAAAATAAGTCGATGATTAATTGCAGATTGATATAGGTTATAAGCTTGGAAGTGAGCTAGACATAAATTTCCTCTTCAAATATTGTAATCTTGCCTTTGCCAATAGCCCTGCCGACATTCTCTTTGCCCTTTAGCCACATTTGCTTTTGGCTCCTGTCAGGGTTTCCTGCCCAGTTTGTTTAAGAGAAATGGGGAGTGCCTGGATTACAGCACACAGCTCAGCATCATGCCTGGAGCTGATCTCCAGGCAGCCAGCATAAGATTTTTAGCTGAGTGTCACGTGCTCCCACTGTGAGCTCTGTCCAGCTGCAGAGTCCATAAAGCTGTATGCTTTAAGTACCATCATAATGGCAATGGTGTACTCAGTACACTGTGAGGAATTACTATCAACCAGACTGTTCCTTTATGCTTGTCTAGTCAATAAAGCTTAAATAATATCTAATTTGAATACAATACTAGTCCATAAAAATTATAGCTAAGAAATACAGCAGATTCAAATTATCTGTCTGTTCTCTGGCAAAGAAATATCTAGAAATCCTAGAGCAAATCTGCATATTACCCTGTACTTTTATGCATTCTACTTTTGAGAAACATGAGAATGTTCAACCTTGCTTACAGGACAATCACACTTAAGAAACACTGAATAAAATCCCAGTTATTTATACTCAAGTGCCATAGGGCTGTTGAGAGATTTCCCTATTGCTCCTTGGAAGGTTAAATTCACTTTCGAAACACACAACTGGACCCCAAATAAAAGAGTAATAGGTCAGCATTTAATAAATATGGACTACAGTGTTTACAGTTTACCAGGTATTTTTCCTTTGTTGTTTATATATATTGATACACTTCATCCAGGTTTCTGAGCTATTATGTCCCAATAATGTTCCTTGCCTGTAAAAGCAAAAAAAAATAAAGCAATATTTACACAAATTATGCGCAAATATTATGCATATCCTGTGATTGCATGATGAATTATTGAAGGATACTTTCACAAATATTCCTCATTAAATGCTAATCTTGTTGATTTTAAAATAGAAATAAATTTGAATTTAATACCATCACAATATTAAGGCTTTCAGAGACAGACCATAATAACCATATGGATACAAAACAAAGACTGGAATTTTGAAAACAAATTATTACTTGGGAGTCCAGTCAAACTGCAAAGCAGCTGCATCATATCTCCCTTACGCTGTACGTACTGGCGTTTCACGAATAGTGAATATGTTGCCATAGCATTGTTTTCTGCTTTAAAGTGTAGATTTGCTCTGCAATGCAGTTGCTTTGAATTATATTGATCGCTGAAAGTCATTCTAAAAGTAAGCACAAGCAATCACATCAGTGATCAATGGGGTTGATTCACAATGTCCGTCATCATAAAATAAAATAATATATAGCGCCATGAGGATTTCTTATGTATATATAATTCATAAATACTTAAGGAAGGGGAGTACCTAGAAACCAGAGTTTCAGTCTCCCACATGTAATAGAAGGCCTCCCAAAAATCTTGAATCAAAAAAAGCGGAAACTGAAGAAAAAAAAAAGGAAATTAATAAGACAAAAATGGCCAATGTAAAAATGATCAAGCTATTGTGTAGACACCCAGGCAGTGTAATAGATTCATTGTCATCTTCTGGTCCTATGCAAACATAAGGGTGTTAGTGAAAAAGAATTTCCAGACAAATTCTTCACTTGTGCACTTTCCCAAGCACATTCATTTACATATTTGTAATGTAGCCTTGACGCCAGATGCAAACTCACAGTTAGTCAGTAACACTGTCAGAGAAGGGCAACGCTTTCTGATGCATAATTTACAATATTGCTGACATATGTTTTTTCCATTTCTCTATACTGGAATGAAAGATCATTTTATGCAATATAATCCTGGAATATCCAGGCAAGATGTCATACCTTGAACTACACAGTCATGACATTTTTCTTTTTCTTTTTCCTTTTTATTTTCCTTTCTTTTTAATTAATACACTATTCAGAGAGCTTTCAAACTTATTCAGAACTCAGATCTACTTTAAATATTATGAAATATTCTTGCTGAATTAAAGCTATCTAGCCTATTTGATTTAATCAATTAAGATTTTTAAGTGCATCATAACTCTGTGCACAAAGACACAACACTCATAAATCAGTAGACAGTCTAAATTAATTGCCACAGGTAGCACCCTGCCAATAGCACATATAATTACCTTTTTGTTGTACAGTGGAAGATCAGAAAGTTGCTGCTAGCATTAATGAAAGAAAGAAAAATGAGTATATATTATAAAATGATTATAATGCTTGCAAATATTCCAAAGCTGCATTCCACTTGCAAATTTTTACTTTTTGAAGACACTTTTAAGGGTCTTCATGTTCTATATGTATAGTTATCCCTCACATCAAGCAAACCTCTGTTCTATTTCAGATTGAATTGTCAATTCAATACCAATGAAGCAATGACTTCAGAGCAACTGACTGCAAAGAACAATTTTAGATAAAACCAGATCTACATGTTACTGAGCAGTGAATGTAGCAGGAACAAAACAAGCCATTTCTTTAGTCTTTCAAATAGTAGCACGTAGAAGATAAAAAGATGAAAAACAAAGAAAACAGTTACAATGAAAATTTATATTCGTAACAGAAGACCAAGTTCTAAAACTCAAGAAGCTCAGATTTATGGTGAGATGAAATAAACTGTGCTCTTCATCCCTCCTTTTCAAGTGTCAACCAGCGTACTACATGGATGTACCACATGGACCAGGTCTGTGTGGCCTTTCCATTCAAAGTAAGGTTCTGTCCTGCCTTCCTTTGCTTAACTCAAACACTTTTGAAATCAGTTTAAAAGTTTCTATCAACTTTATTTGAATGGTTACATGGAATCTTGAGTCACTGGAAATCAGAGAGTGATGTCCAAACTCCAACTCAGAGAAGCAGTAACTTCGACATTAGATCAGAATATATGCATAGGTAGAGGTTCCCCAACCTATACGGGCAAATTTATTAACTTTTTAAATTCAAACTGTAATTCTAAGAATTTTTAAAAAGGTTTGGAATTTGTAAAACATTTTAACTAAGTTCAATATTAAAAAAAAATCTGAATCAGGAAAGAAATTGTGCCCTTGCTGGCAGTTCCTGTTTCTCAGTCTTATCCAACCTAGAACACACACA
This sequence comes from Rhagologus leucostigma, assembly GCA_013397725.1. Taxonomy (NCBI): domain Eukaryota; kingdom Metazoa; phylum Chordata; class Aves; order Passeriformes; genus Rhagologus; species Rhagologus leucostigma. Next base: position 575,269 of record VZTD01000824.1, on the reverse strand, counting down.
TATATGCATAGTATATATATAAATATTATATATGCACATATATACACTTTCCTGCCCCTGCAGCCACCATTCAGTCAAACAACTCTGCATGTGCTTCTTATTGCTTGGTTTCCCTCATAATGACTTGCAGTCGATGTTCTATGTTGAACTGAGGTGGATTTGAACAACTGCTTGCATATTTTAGGGGGAAGTTGGTAGAAAACATTGTTGGAACACAAAGATATGAACTCCAGGATCAGAATGGGCTCATTGGAAAAGAGTTGTTGAATGTTTTCTTTACAAGTAAGACAGAATTTTGCAAAATGGAGATATAAAATTACCAAATAATGACAATGCTTTTACAACCACTATCTGTTCTCCCTGGGGAGGTACACAAAAGCGCTAAGCAATGCAGTATTTTGGAAGAACTATTTCAGATTTTTATTTGCTTATCATACTTGTACGTTACAGCTAACTGAAAACTTATTTGAGGTGTAAACATAGCATTTGGAATTGCTATTTTTATTAATCATGATTATTATTACTATTTAACCTAACTGTAAATAGAAATTTATGCAATTTTTTCTCAAAATGAACTGTATTTTGAAACTTTGAATTTTTATACAGTTCTAATTAATATGTAGCTGAAATAAGTGCTTTTATCTGACCTTAAAATAGATAGTTCAAAACATGTATTCAATAAACATTTTTTTTACACATGTAGAACATGTGTATGGACATAATCTCAAAAGAGATATTGCAAACAAGAACAGGAATTACTGAGAGGTGTAATTAATGATCTGGAGGAACTCCTGTATGGGAATTCACTGTGAATATTAAAGGCAACAATTTCAAAACTTTTGTATAAGTAATTTGTATAAGCAATATTTGCCATTTTAAAATCTTAAATCATCATAATGTAGGCACAAGAACTCTGAAGGAGACTACCAGGCAGATGAACCAAGAACTTTTTCTTTCTCGTATCTTAGAAACCTGCACAATATGTTGCAGAGGCTTTACTTCATTCTTGCCTTATCCAATTTCTTAAAGGTTGTAAAACTGGATACTCTATAAAGATACAAAGTGGAAATGAATGCAGGTCTTCCAACATGCTAAATTTCCTATTAATTTGTAACAAAAATAACCTTCCTCTCTGGCTCTTTTTTAAAAGAAAAACATTAATGTTCTTCCTAAAATACCAATGTAAATACTTCAAGGCCTAAAGAGAGAGTGTCAAGTTGAAAATCCACATCTGACAAAATAAAATTATTCTGATCTCCATGAAAAGGAAGAAAGGTCTAGTGCTGAGTGTTGCGGCGGTGAGGATGGTAGGATGCCACGACCTTCCCAAAAGCGTCTCCTAGGAAGTCACTTCGGTGAGGCCACTGCACACGCGCACACACACACGCTCACGGATAGCTCCAAACTGTGTAGACAGCGAAGAACAGGAAGGGTCTTCTTATGAGGTTCCACAGGAGGATTTACTGCAGCCAAACACACGAAGAGATCCAGTGACAAAGACCAAGAACTTGGAAGGGTACAGGGTTTTACAGGGAGAAGGTAGGGGCAGAGACAGCACCAGGATCCAATGGTTTGAGGGTACAGGGGCGGTACATAGGCAAGGTTAGGGTATGGGAACCAACAGGGAAGCAGTGAGGGAGTGGCAAAGGGACAAGGGCCAATGGGAGAATGGGGAAGGGAGAACTTTCTGGATTGGGGACATATAGGGTAGAAAGGGGCAGAAGACCAACGGGCCAATCAGGGAAGCAGAACTGGGGTATATTAACATAATGAAACAAAGCATCCTGGGAGAGGCTTCTTTGGTCTCCACAACTGGAGGTAACAAGCTCAGAGGTTTCCCTCCAGGGGCTCTTCAAGGTTTCCTGATTAGAAGGCGCACTGGCCTCCACGGCTGAGTTAAACTTTGCAGATGTTACCTGCAAAAGCCTCAAGGAAAGCAAGATTTTAAATACTTATGATGTTTTAACTGGCTGTGTGATGCTGCAGAAAGCAAGGACAGTTTCCATTACCTACACTAATTTCACCTCTCCTTTTGCTCCACGCTGTATCATGGAACTTTTTAAATTATCATGAGACAGATTTCAGTCCCAGGAAAACTATGGGGAAGTCCTCTTGAAAGCCATTTAAAGGCTTCTGAAGGAGTAGAAAGTGATTTGGATCAGTGTAGCTCTGGTAGCATTAAAAGCCAATAGTATTCTGTGCGATATTAAGAGGATCGTAGCGAGTACATGAGAGGACCAATCATTCTGCTTTACCCTGTGTTTTTTAGATCACATCCAAAATGTTGCAACCAGTTTGGGGACCCTAAAACTGGGAAGATTTTGATCGGCTGGAGCGGGTTGAGCAGAGGGCCACCAACATAGCTGAGGCTGGATCATGTTTGTGCTGTGAGGAAGGGGCTGAGGGAGCTGAGTTTGTTCCATCTGGAAAAGGATCACTGCAGGGAACCTAACAGGAGCTTCAGTGCCTATGAGGGGGTTGCTGAGAAGTTTGCTGAAGCAAGACTACTTTCCTTAGGTTCAGAGCTGAAATATGAAACAACGGTCATAAATTTAGATGAGAGAGGTTTTGACTGAATATAAGAAGAAAAATTATGAGGGTAGTAACTAAAAGTGGTTACCTGAGAGGTTGCAGGTTTCCAAATCCAACCATACTAAACCCTGAGGCATCTGGTCTGAATTCAGTGTGGACCCTACTTTGAGTATGACTTTAGATTACAGACCTCCCAAAGTCCTTTGCAATCTGAGCAACTCAGCAGTTCAGTGATTTTAGTGACATCAGCCACGATGAGAGTCCTTAAGCTGTTAGACTAAATACTCAGAGGCCTCACAGCTTCTAATTAATCATGCAGTGCATAGCCTAGTGATGTTCAGGTTTTGGCTCCCTTCTCTGAGAGAGAAGTGTTCCTCCGGCAAAGAATATGCAATTAATCCCATGATGGGATTCAGTATTTTCCCAGCTAACTCGTAATGGAAAGCACTTTAAAGTGTCATTTGTTGCAGAGCTAGTGATGTAAAGCTGCCTGCCCTGTTCTACTCTTAAGTCTCAATGTTGTATTTTTCCTAGACAAATGCCAAATTGATAAAAATCTGATTTTTCTGCACAGCTGTTCCAATTGAATCCTCATTGCTACAACCACATTAGAAAACAAAGAGAGGTATTATGGTTGGAAGATATTTTTTTTCCTACTTAATATCCAGATTGTTGGTGTGAAGGTCTCTAGTCTTTGTTTTGGCTTCCACTTGCAAACTAGGCACTGACATCTGCTAATTGCTAGCATCTAAGGGAATTTGGTTTAAAATATACTGTATATACAAGGCCAAATTCACTGTGTGTCACAAAGGCAGGATTGTTTTCTTTCTCCTGTTTTGTATTTACAGCTAAAGGAAATTGGAAGGAAACTCGTGACTATCATGAACTGGAGAGTAAGAACAACAATAGATATAATCAAATAAAACTTCACTAATGGATCCAGTTGCAAAAGATGATTTAGCAGCTGCTGTCTCAGAGCATATACACAAGCCTCTTTTGATCCCAAATTTTGGACTGTGTATGGACTAAAAAAGCTATAAAAACCAAATTTTATTAAAACTGTACTACGTCCAGAACCTTGCAGCCAAAGGCACACAGGAAGTACACCAGAGGCAGCTTAAACATGAGTATTCTGGAGCTACTCATGATATATGTAAGAACTGTGCATCAGGGTGCAGTGGAGTTCCTGGGAGTTAAATGAAGGATCGACTGAAAAGGATACCTTACCTGCTGAAACTTGAGTTCAGCTCCCTGAGTTGCTCCTGCAGCAGCACAGCTGATGAAATCATCAGACTTCAAAGCAGAGTGAGATTTTTCCTAGAATCTTGCCGCACTGTGAGGGAAGTAGGCAAACAGGCAGACCCTCATGACTCCTAATCACTTTCTACATTTTGTGAATGCAGATTTGGTTCTCCTTTCTCTCCTTGAATCAGAGGAGTTGCTCACAGCTTACCCCACAGAGGTGCTTTTGTAATTTGCTATAAGTGGAGCAGAAGTGAAGAGCTTTGTGAATGCCAAAAGCATGATTATTGTCCCACCCACACAAGCGTTAAGGTGAAGTCACTAGAGTCGCTGGTGTGGAACTTCTATAAGCAAGAGATATATGAAACTGCAACAGTCACTATTGCCTGGAGTATCTAGGAGGTTACAGCTGCAGTGGAGAAGTTTGCTTACTGCAATTTTTTGTTTCACTTATTTGAACGTACTTTTTCACTGGAGTGTTGTGCCAAACACAACAGAGACCTCATAGAGAGACCTGAAATCCTTAAATGCTCTTTTAATCTAAATCTAGTGCACTAAAAAAAGGGAAAGTCTCACCTCAGCAGTCCTGCTTCATTTTGAAGAACAGACTATGTGGGGTCACCCTCAGCTCTTGGCTTGTCCCTGTCATGGTACAGCCACCCCTTCCTTCACTATGACAATAGGGAATGAAAACTTTCTCTTCTAAAAGTAGTCCCAGTTCGCCACATTAATTTCAACAAATTTTAAGATAGGGTTTGGTAGAGAAAACTGGTTTACTTCCCTCAATTTTTACTTACTCCGTCATTGTATCTCATTTAATTGATTTAGTTTATGTTCTGTCTTGGTTAACAAGATATTTCAGAAAAGACAAGTGGTTCTTCTGAGGCAGAAACTTTTTATTGTTACAGTGTAATCATGGTGATTTATATTATGGTATCTGTTTATCTTACCTCAGGAGAGTCACCACTTTCAGTGTTTCAGTTTGTCAACATTGCATATGTCGTTAACGTCATTTAATTATGATTTAGAAACAAGAGGCTTCACTTTCTAGAAATTCCCTCCAACAGTGAAAAGGGGCATACTTGCTCTATTTCCCTTAAGAAAACAAATAACTAAAGAAAATAACTTAAAAAAATTAATCTCTTGAAAATATCTTGAAGATAAAACTTTTTATGAATTAAGTATATTATATCTTTTCAGCTCTAATGCATTTGTAAAAGCAGTGACCCATTAGAAAAATTAAGCCTGGTAATATTATGACTTATGGAAAATTCTCTAATATTTAATTTAAAAAATACATGTATTTTCCAAATTTTAACCATTTCAAAATGAGTACAATATGATCCCAATTATCAAGGTCTGTAAGATACTTATAATGTTGAACATTGGTTGTAATTAATTGGAAACTCTATAGCCTTTTAAAACATTCTGAAATACAGAATTGTTTTTCTGCTAATTGTAGTAAGAGCATATCCTGACACTTCATTAAAATTCCATACAACCTTCTGCTAGCTTCATTTTATTAAATTTCGTAGGACTTCTCCATAAAGTTTTTGTCATACCTTGTTAGGACCCATATCTTGTTAAGATCTGATTAAGAAAATCTTGTGTTCCCATTTGTTCACATGCACCTGCTGGAGATGAACTGATGGTGTCACCAGGTGCTGTAATTGAGGGTAAATGTAAGATATTATTTGTTGGGTTTGCAGTGGAATTATCTTGACTTTGAACTTCAGTTTTGTCTGATATACACATTCTGTAGTCAGTTTTGTGGAATAGTTTTTGCAGAAATATTAAGGAACGGGATGTCTGGAAGGTTATGCATTACCTAAAGTTCTCCCTATGGACATGATAGCATGGACTATGTTGCATATGCATTTCTCTCCACTCCCCCCAGTGGAGCGAACTAAGCTTTGTGCTTATAATAAATTTTTAATGGGAAATATGTGTGTCAGTACTGACAAGCAACAAGCAGAATTTTTGGCAGATTTAATACATGGACTACTTTGCTGTTGCTAAAAAATCAATTGTTTTTTTCTTAATAATCCTGTTTTATACATAACCAATTACTACATTTAGATCATTTTTGTACTACACAAACTGAACTAATCAGATCTAATGGCCCATCTGTTCTTAAGACAAAAATAACACTTCATACCAAAAATATGCATGATGTAAAAATGTCTGCATTGCATTTAACTGGTAGGTGAGAAAATATGTTTCAGCAGAAAAGCAGGTGAGCCCTGTCTTGTAATTTATGTCAACTTTACTTTTTTTGCATTAATAATGGAAGATTTTTTGGCACCTTTTCTTAAAGAGTGATGATCCAAATGGGTTTTTTAACCTTTGAGCTAAGACTTGTTTCTTATTTATTTCCAGCATCTATAGAGGGTGATATTCTGGATCTAGTGGCAACAGAGGGATTTTCGTCAATAGCTTCACCAGTTCCAGGGTTTCATTTATAAGTTACAACTAAACTACCTCTATTCTTCACGCAAATAGATGATAATTCTATGTATGTGTCACATGTTTTCATGTCTTCATTCAGCTTATTTTATTTAGTGGGTTCACACATAGGCAACCATTTATTTTCTAGATATGAAGTTTTCAAAGCAAGTTTGCAAGAAATCTTTGATTACAACAAGATAACTCTACAAGTGTTCTAGACTAAACTCATTTCAAATGATAACATGATTGTTGTATTACACAATTTTAATTCTATAAGCCTCTGAAAATGGTTGAGTTTTATTTCTAAGTTGTTAACAGCCCATAAAGAACTTCCAGTGCTGTTCAGAGAAGTTGTGGATTCCCCATCCCTGGAAGTGTTTTAGACCAGTTTGGATGGAGCTCTGAGCAACCTGGTCTAGTGGAAGGGGTCCCCACCCATGGCAGAGGGGTTGGAATCAGATCATCTTTAAGGTCCCTTCCAACCCAGGCCATTCTACAATTCTGTGTTATAACTTTGTGTTCTTCTTAATGAAAGAGAAAAACATTAAAATTTCAAACCTGTATATAAAAAGTTCAGCAAGAAGGTGCGATGGTATGGAACTTCTATATCAGAGTTGCAGTAGCTGCAGTAGAACTGTTGTTTGCAGAGGAGGGGAGCAGTCATTTTCTTACAGCCCTACTGCATTTGCTGATGGTGAAGGAGGGCTACGGCTGCTTTCACATCTCCCAGTAATTCTACAGCAAGTGAGAACAAGGTCCTTAACAGTGTGTCTTTGCTTGAGAAAAGTTACCCAGCTATGTAATTCTTCTCCATACAGTCCTGTACTGCTTTGCTAAATACTGTAATGTAAATTTTTCCTCTCATTTTTTATCTTCCTGTGTTAGGAAAACCTGACAGGGCTTACTGATCTTGGAAAAAGCTTGTGAGTTTAATGTATGTGCATGAGGCATTCAGATCCAACTACACCATCCTGTTTTAACTCATCTTCAAGAGACTATAATACTCAGAAGCTGTTCAGACCTGTGAACTTATAACAGTTAGTTACTGGAGATCATGGCCATTGGAGAACAATGTACAAAAGACATTTAATGGAAATAGTAGTGAGGAGTGTTCATGAACTCTGGAACTTGATAATACACACTGTTAAACTGTTAAAACAGTCCCTTCAACAGTTTTCACACAGGCTGAATAGTGGTCTTTGAAATAATTTCAAGGCACAGTGTTGGAAGGAGCATACACCAAGGACCATTCTCAGTCTGGATGTACCTGTCCTGTTTTGGAGGGAAAAACAGTTTAGCAGTTTGGCCATGAGCTATCTGGTGCCAGCTGAGTTCAATGCCAAAGAGCCATTTCAGGCACATTTATTAGCATAGTTATAGCCAAAATAATCCAAGTACTGTACATTTTGGCAATTTTTCCCCATTTTCTTCCAGCCCACTGCTCACTCTTTTAGTGCCCTGGAAGCAAGCAAAGGATTTAGTATAAACTGGTTTCAATCCAGAAAGCCGTACTACAATTTATACCTAAAATCAACAAACAGATTCTCCTTCTAAAGCAATTAATATGGAGGAGTAACAGATTCAAGTTAATGCTCATCAGGTTTTCAACTGAAGCATTTCAGCGAAAACATTTCTGGACTCTGGAGATCATCTGGGAATTTTGTCTTGGATCATCAGGGTAACCCTGTGCATTTTCTGAGAAACATTAAGGTGCCTACCACTGACAAGAAAGGTTACCTGCCCAGACCTATGACTTCCTATGACCTTCCTGACCTATGACCTATGGGTCTAGCAGCTTCTAAAAAGCTCTGTCAGATGTTCTTGATCAAAGAGTGTGTCGAGCATTTGTTCCAGTTGACTCCTGATCAGGGAGGATCAAGCACCCTTCCACCAGGCCATAGGGGGAGGTTTGCAGAACTGCTGGCTCAGGGCACAGTTTCCAGGGAAAGCAGCTAGCAGAGGTGGCAGTTCTTGCAGAAGGGAAGCAGGAACTTTGCTGAGGGCAACACAGATGGGCTGAGTGGTGGTGTTGACATGCCACAGGGCACAGTTCCAGCAGTTGCTGGAGCAGCAACGATAGAGTTGTCCTTGGATAGAGGACACTATGAAGGATCTCCCAATGGAGGACACAGCCTCACAGATTTGGGACTTCAGGAGTGCCTGGGTTCTCTCACTAGTACTGGGGTAAGGTGGGCTCCTTCCCTGCAGTAGGTGTTCATGAGTGAACAGGTTGTGCTGCCAAGGAAAGAAAATGCAGGAAGAGACAGACTGACTTCACAGGACCAGAGGTACTGAGAAAGAAGTTCTCTGGATTTTCTCCAAAACCCTGCAGACACAAGAGCCTGAAAACCCAGCTGGCAGAGGCAAAGGCAGAATCTGTGCATATTTGGATAGGAAACAAAGATTTCCATGATGACCAAGGCTGGGAGCTTGTGACTTCTGTCTCCTTCAGCTCCTGTTCCCCCTGCAAATGTGCAGCTACAGAGCATAGCACTGCCCTCGTAGCAGATGAAGGGCTGAGAGCTCTGTCAAACAAAACACTCAATGCGACTGAGCCAAGCAGCAGTAAGAAACAGTAGTAGCTCCAATCTGCTAAGCTCACTTCTACCCTAGTGTTAGCGTAGAAACACATAACCACAGACGGGTTACATGCAAGGTGCTTTTATTGAGGCGCCGGGGGAGAGGGGTACAAACCCAAATCAATCCCCAACAAGGATTCCAGGTGCTTACATTATATACCCTTCTTGTTATATAATCACATATTAATCATTTACCCAATGCATTAATCTCAAAACCCCCCCAAACAATCATCTATTATGTGTTTTTGTTCAAGCATGATTTTCAGCCCCCCTTTTTCCCAGGTGCTCATTAACCCAGGACCGCCAAATCCCCCCCAAACAATCATCTATTATGTGTTTTTGTTCAAGCATGATTTTCAGCCCCCCTTTTTCCCAGGTGCAGCTACACAATTAACTCATCCATCTTAGTTTCTTACCCCCTAAATGAATATTCGGGTTCAGGCTGACCTGAACAGAATGTCCATCTTGCTCTCAGGGCCTACTTTGGTTACTACAATTTAGAAACATTTTAACCCTATGCTATCACTAGGGCAATTTGCTGCTTCATAGCACTCAGATCTGGAACTTTGGGAAGAAGCTGCTGGGGCTGACTAGTCCTTCTAATCCGATACACTGCTGCACTTGCATGTGTGCACTGATACTGCCAGGGAATACCCGAAACAAATCAAGTGTGTCTACATTACTGAGTGCGAGAATCAAGAGCATGGAAGTCTGGATGGTTTTCTCTTTGATCCTTAGAGTAAATGAAATCATAGAATAGTTTAGGTTATAAAAGATCTTTAAGACCATTGAGTCCAACTCTTAACCCAGAACTGTCAAATACACCACTAAACCGTGTCCCTAAGAGCCACATCTACACGTCTTTTAAACACCTCCAAGGATGGTGATTCAACCCCTTCCAAGGAGAGCCTGTTCCAATGCTTGGTTGTCGCTGTTGTACCGGGGACAGAGAGAAACGAGGCAAACAGGATCCAGGAAAAGAGGAATTAATTATTTATTTAGAGACCAGTTTATATTCTCTAGGTCGTTTGAATGGCATCAGGTGATTGGTCCCTTGACCATCCACCTCTCAGGATGATTGGCTAGATCCTACAACACCCATTTCAAAACAATTCTGCAACTAAACATAACAATAATGCAAAACATTGTGCAGGTGCAAGATAGAGGAATTATTTGCAAAAACCCGTAGCAGTGTTTTTCATAGCTTTCGTGAGAAACACAGAGCTCTCACAGAATGCTGCAGAAAACTGGAAAATTTCTCTGCTGAAGCTTTTCAGTGTCCACACTTGGTAATCTTTTCAGTGAAGAAATGTTTCCTAATATCCAATCTAAAGCTCCACTGATGCAACTTGAAACCATTTCCTCTTGTCCTATTGCTTGTTACCTTACAGAAAAGACCAACACTCATCTCATCCCTACCTTTGCTTGGGTAGTTTAGAGCACAATAAGGTCTCCCCTCAGCCTCCTTTTCTCCAGGCTAAACAAGACCAGTTCCCTCAGATGCTTTTGAAAGGCTTTAGGGAAGTGTTTTAGGAAGACTGGACTGATCCTACAGTCAATGCCTGCTTGCATACCTGATATGGACAAAGGAGATTTTGCCTTCAAAACTGTGCTACCATTTTGGAGGATCATGGTGGGAAGAGGTAGCACCCATCTGATAAAGCAGGGCATATTGGGCATATGCCAATAAGCTGACCAGTCTGGTGAGAAATGCTTAAATCAGTGGAGAAGGAGAATGACAGCCAACAGTACCCAGAGCAAGTGGTGGACCAGGCTGGAAAGCAAAGGGTGCAGGGTGATTTGACAGGGCAAGGCCTCAGAAACAGCATTGCTGCAGTGATAACATAGCAGTGCACAACCAAACCAAGAGGTTTATGGAGTAAATTGGTAGCAACTTCCTAACACAGGTGATTGAGGAGCTGATAAGAAAAAATTCTGCTGGAGCTGGTACTTACAAACAAGGAAGAACTGGTTGGGGATTAGAGGTGGGATCAAATTTGGCAGCAGTCACCATGAAGGTGATCACCAGAGGAAGGATTAAGGCAAATAACAGGATCACAGCTCTAAACTTTAGGAGACCACGTATTTGGCCTGTTCATGCACCTTCTTAGAATAACCTTATGGGATATGGTCCTGGAGATAATTTCATCAGAGTTGGGTTTTTTTCAAGAATCAGCTCCTCCAAACTCAGGAACAGTTTATCCCCATGTGCAGAAAAGCAAAAAATATTATCGGGAGACTTGCATGGAAAAACAAGAAGCTCCTGAAAAACATGAAAAAGAAGCAAGAGACAGGATAAGTAAGAGGTGGGAGCACAGTCAGGTAGCTCATAAAGGGTGTAGGAACATTTTCCAAGCATGTGGAAAAGGAAAGCCTAGAGAAAATGTGGATCTACTGCTGAATGGGACACAGGACTGGATGAAAAAGAAAATGGGAAAGGCCAAACAACCGTGTGCCTTTTTCTCCTCAGGTCTTACTGGTAAGAGTAGTGGTTCCTGCAATTAGCAGAAGAGCCTGGAGGAAATTATTTTCCTGCCACTGTACAAGGTAATAACCATGCAATAGCAATTATTTCTTTATTCATTGAATTTTTCCTGTTTAAAGAGTGAGCAGACCTAAATGGCAAAGAACACATTGATGTTTGTTAATGTTAGGATAGTCCATTGGTAGTTAGGATAGTCTGATAATGTCAGGATACATTCATTGACATATCCATTTTTCTCCTCCTGAAAAGGTTATTCTAATGATGGATGAACATCTAAAAAGCTCAGGATTGTAAGCAATATTGATAAATGTATGGTAGCTTAGATAACTTATTCATCTTAAGTCAATTTTTTTTGTATTACACCATGCACCCAATAGTTGTCTAATTAATTTTCTGGGTTGTTTGGGGGTTTTTTAATGTGTGTATCTGTGTGTGTCCACCATCTCAGAAGCCCAATGTAACTTTAAGTATTTCCTATCCATTTATTTTTGTTTACTTCTTTCTGGACCAGCTTTGGAATCTGTCCACCATGTTACAGTAAATGAAACAGAAGATTGCAGTGTTTTTCCTGCTCGGGAAGATGTCTTGGGGAAATAGATTATTACAACATCATGAGGTTTTCAGTATGGGTCAGTCACTGAGACTTTAAGCTGTTTTAGGTGCTCTTTTTTAATGCAGAGATGCAGTTTATGCCTTCATGAAAAATAACTTAGTTTCCATTAGATGTCCTCACATATGTTCATTATTACATTACTGATCACCAACAATTTCATAAAGATCTATTGGTAGCAGTTAAGCTGATTGTCTTACCAATGGAATTCGTTTTACATTTTATGTTTCCAAGCAAATTTTAAAAAATGCAAAAATGAAACTTCAACAGATATAAAATCATACACAGGATGGAACACAAAAGACTTGCTTCTTTCTGATATTATAGAGAGGAACTGAAGACTAATCTTTAAGCACTCATGTCCCCATTAATAAGTTATGAAACCCCTGTCTGTAGAGAAATCCATTTTTATTAAACATAATATTCAAACTTAAGATCCTGGAAATGAGTTCCATTCATTAAATACACAGAAGAAATAAATTTTTTTGTTTTCCTAGTATTAACCTATCATAAGTTATTCCTTTTTTTCCTTTCTATTCGATTACATCAGTCTTGCTTTGTTATTCAATTTCTGTAATACTCATGGTAATTGGAGTATTTCCTGTCATTGTGATTATTATTATATCTCTTATTACTCTTGTACATGCATCTGTTTTAATAAGGAATGATTAAAAATGTAAAACTGATAATCTTTACAATATTTTGATTGGCCCCTTTAGTATTTATATTTGACAACAAAGAAAGGATGGGAGTTTTAACCAAAACCATTATGCATATGTTAGAGATCGGAAAATACAGAGATGCAAACCATGGGTTTATTACAATTAATTAATTCTTCCTCCTTTTGTACTTCATTCCTAGCAATGTCGTATAGCATGAAAGCAGCAAAATGTATTATCCTATCTCTGATTTGTCTGTTCAGTTCCTGCTGCTGGGGGGGTTGGGAAAGGACTTCCAAGTCTATACTGATATAAAACAGTTTTTCATCTGATAATAATGTGAAATCAAAGAGAAAAAATATCTAAAGGATCAATAAATTGTCTGGATAGGAAGTTCTTTCACATTTAAACCAAACAAGTAATGTTTAGAAAGAAAAACTTCCCTTATATCCTGGCCTACAAATAAATCACTGTTAAAACTAAAGTATTTTGTAATTTTTATCTTAAAAGCTTGTATATTTCATTAATCTTGCTTGCAGTCCTGCAACAGTAATACGATCAACTCTCTTTGTTTTAAAAGAAAAAATAATAACCAAAATGCTAATGCCATTCTCTTGTTCAAAATGTCATAAATAGATCACTCCTATTGTGCAAATTTCACTTCTACAAGAGTACAAATGAGAAAGTTCTTCCAGACTACTCAAATACAGAAAATTTTGTAAATAGACTTTCTATGCACACAAGTCATAAGTTATCTGACAAATAAATTATACTTCATCAGCTCTGATCAAGACAATTCATTCTGACATAAATTAAAATTGAAACTGTAGCTCTTTGATTGATGTGGGTCTCCCAGTATATAACAAAACCCAGCTTCTCTGACTTCCAGGTTTTAAGTGGTATTTCTAATGTTTGTTCAAATATCTAGAATTTTCTTAAAGCATATTTGGCTATTGGATTTTTTATTCAGGGAGAAACATTTTTTCAAGAGATGAAAACATTGATGGTAGTTGAATTACACAGATACAGCACAAGCAGGAAGGAAACACTGCATGGTCAGAACATCACACTTAATGGTGAGAGGAGCACGCTGTGTGATCGTCGTAGTGTCACACACATTTCGTAGGATGAATGAGTTTGTTTCAGCATGGAAATCTAACTGCAGAGTCTTTGTGCAATTTAGACTAGAAAAGGTGTCTGGAGAGCATCTCTTCCAACACCTCACCTGAAGGGTCAGCTTAGGTCAGATTGCTCAGGACTTGACTAAGAAAGCCATGAATATTTCTGTCAGTGGAGTCTACACACCTATGTGCCCCTGCTCCAGTTTCTGACCATACTCATGGTAATCTTTTTTTCTAATGTCTAATTTAAGTGTTCCTTGCTGAAAGATGTGTTTAACTGTCGTCCTGACTCTGCTCACCTCTAGGCAAAGTCTGGCTCTGATTTCTGGATGAAAATCCCTCTGAGCCGCCACTTCTCTAGGCTGAACAAATCCAATTCCCTCAGTCTCTCCATCTATGCCGTATTCTCCAGTCTCATGACCACCTTGGTGGCTCTCCACCTGACTCAGATAATTGGGATACTGTCTCTTTTTGTATCAAGAAGCCCAAACCTGGACATAGTGCTCCAAGTCTCAAAAGTGCCATCAGGAAGACACTCCCTTGTGCTACACTCTTGCTTGTGCAGCCCAGGATGTCATTGGCCGTCTCTGCTGCAAGGACACACTAATGAACCACATTCAACTTTTGTCCACCAAGAGTCTCCTGTCCTTTCTTGCACAGCTGCTGCCAGCCTGCATGCACTGGTGAGTGGGGTTATTCATTCCAAGGTGCAGGACTTTGTATTTTACCTTGTTGAATTTCATGATTTTTCCACCAGCTTACTTCTCCAAACTTCTGATGAGGTTTCTCTAACAGCAGCCCTGCCTTATGATTTATGAACCACTCCCTCTGTTTAGTGCCATCTGTGAAGCTGTTAAAGGTACACATAAATGTATCATTCATGTTGTTAATAAAAGTGCTAAAATTGTTAGGTCTTATGTTTACCCCTGAAAACACCATAGATGATCACCTGCCAGCTAGGATTCATACTGTTGATGAGCCTGGTGGTCCATAAAATTTCCACCCATTTATACACGCCAGATTTCAACCATTTGGCTAACAGAAGACTATGACAGACCATATCAAAGGCCTTGCTGAAGTTCAATATAAACAACATTTACTGCTCTCCTCTCCTTCACAAAAGCAGACCTCTGATCCTAGGAAGCTAACTGGTTGGGGAGACATGCTGCCTGTCTCTTCTTGCCTGCAGGTGCTCAGGTAGGCTTTCAGATGGATTTGTTCCATAATCTCCCCCAGAACTGAGTTTAGGCTTTGAGAAAGTCCTTCTTCTTCTTCTTCTTCTTCTTCTTGAAGGTGTGTGTGTATAGCGTTTTCACCAGGATCATGGACCTACAAAGGCCAGCAGCAGACCTTGCCAGTAAAATCAAAGGTGAGGAAACAGAGGCTGAGTACTTCAACCTCCTCCAAGTACTTCAGCTTTAGATTAATCAGGCTGTTTTGGAAGAAGATGATACACACCACTGGTTTATGGAGAGTGGAGTGCCATGAGGAAGAAGTACTTAGATTCAGAGAGATTTACTGCTATTGGAAGTCCAACAGCAGCAACAGGTAGTAATAAATAGAGAAGGCTGAATTTCTATGTGTTTTGGTTAGGAATAAGTCAATCAATTTTCTTTATTACTGGAAATGTGAAAAATAAATTTTCAAATAAGTTTTTTTTTAAAAAAAGAACTGGTGCAATTTAAACTTTCTCAGGAAAGTCTTTGCTTATGTCTAAGAAACTCCCATTAAAAAAAGAACAGATTCTGGCTATCCAAAATAGCAATCCACACACTGTCATAATTTTGAATAATCCTTGATCCTGAGTTTTTGTAATTGGTATGAATCTTTGCATTCACTTCTTGATTTTCTGTTATCCTGGTTTTATATTATTAATATAAAACACCAAACACCTAATTTCCGAAACATTTTGCAAGGGGTTTTTTCAAGGAAATTATTGTATGTGACTGTGTGGGAGGTACACACACAGAAAAAGGGAATTGTCCCTTCCTAGATGTTCAAAGGAAGTTAAGAGTATCTAATTGGAGTAAATATATGTTATGTATTCAAGCAGTGTAGCTCAAAATACAGGGAGGTCCTTTAACTACCTTAAGAGTGTAGAGTTCCAGGTCTTTGGAAAGTAGATATTTACGGCTGTTCTCTCTTTGATAAATGGAGTGTGGATTGGTTTGTTTTTTTTTTTTCACTTGCTTGCTCTTTTAAAAAAAAAGGAATCTGGAAGAAATGGACCCCCTGTGTATAATGGTTTAGCAGTTAGAACACTCACTCACAGACATAAAGAATTTGATTTTAAGCCCTTCTGTGACTGATGATGTTCAAATCCACAGACCAATGTCTGCTGAGACAGTGCCCCAACCACCTGATTATCATCCATTCTGGATGATGGAGTGAGGAGCACATTCCACCTCTCAGCCTGAAACTGTTTTCTTTCATTGTAAGGAAAACAATATATTGGGTCAGAGAAAGAGCACATGAGGAAGCCTGGCTTGTAACAGAGTACTGAGGACTTTGCTCAGCAAAGGATTTGGATCCCAAAAGGGTTTTTGTGTCTTGCATTAAACAGATATTACATAATGTGAACTGAATATAATCCCCAGAGTTGAGACCAAAATATAGTACTGTTCCTTCCAGAACAAGGACTCTAACCACACTGGATATAACTTATATATTTCTATGTTACTTTGAAAGCAGACCATTATTGTTCATGATGTTTCTGGAGACTATTCAAATAAACAACTTGAAACTTCTGGAGTACCTGTTCTGAACCATGAAATGCCCAAGCTAAGATGGACAAACGCCTCAAAGTCCAGTTTCATCTCAAGAGAGATGTAAATAGAGGATCGTTTCTCTAATGATTTCTTAAATCTGACATTTAATTTACAAAGAGCTTTGAGCAAGTTAAGGAAACCAATCTGGGGAAGTCTTATTCCTCAGTGTTTTCTTACCCATTTTAAAAACTGCAATCAGTATTTGGGGTATTTTCCAGAGGTGGAAAAGAATTATTATCTGGGTCTTCTTCTGTTGACTTTTAAAGTAGGAGGGATAGGTGAGCTGTGAACCAGTGCAAATCCCATGTATTGACCCATGAAATAAGCAAACAAAAAATTGAGTCCAGGAAGCTGTCTCTAAGGAAAGCAAATACTCTGAAGGCCTGAATTCAAAGCTGATTTTGCTGAAAATATTTACCATGGATTACAGCAAATTATTGTGAAGCAAACACTTCATAAATGACATATGTACATATATATATATGTACATGAAATCCTTATAAACAGACCAACAGGGAAGGAAGCCTATTTGCTGAAATATATAGATTTTGAGATATTACAAGAGCTAACTAGTGACCAGATAATTAGGCATAAACCTTATTCAAACATCAGATGTGAAGCTGTGAGCTAGGCTGGTGCTCATTTTGATTGCAGCTGGAAATCTCATGATAAGTAAGACCTGAACTTTCAAGGAACACTGATAAAAGAGCCCTTTTTTCATCAACCAGTCTCCAACATTAATTTGCATTCACGCAAGTGTAGCAGATGGAAGTTCTTAATTTTTTGCAAAGTTTCTGCACAGAGTAGATCTAATTTTTGCCTAATTTTCTTCCCCCACTGTTAGATGGACCACCCCATTCACTACCTGGTAGTTAAATTGATTCTATGTGAATAAGGTACAAAGTTCATTCACTTCAAATCTTTTTATCACTTCCTTTGATTCTTCTTCCCCTAAACTCTTCATCTAACTTAGATAAATGCCTTGATTCTAAAAGCCTAATTATAAAGCAAAAACTTACATTGCTTTAAATCATTCAGAGGTTTTCAGAAGTTCCTGAAAATTATCACATTCCCTGTAGCTTGCTTTTGATATGCTCTCTACTCGTTCTGTGTGGTGAGAACAGACTTTCTGTTTTCTGTTTCTACAGCACCAATGAAAACAGGGATCAGGACCACCACAGGTACATCTAAATACTGGTAAAAAGATCTAAACCACTTTACTATGAAGACGTTTGGAGAGTTGGGGTGCAGAAGAGAAGGCTCTGGGGAGTCCTTAGAGAAGCATCCCAGTGCCTAAATGGAGCCTATAAGAAGCTGAAGAGGAACATTTGATGAGTACACGTAGTGATAGGACAAGGAGTAATTGCTTTAAAAGAGGGCAGGTTTAGATTAGATATCAGAAGAAATTCTTTACTGTGAGTGGTGAGGCACAGGAACAGACTGCCCAGAGAAGTTGTGGATGCTTCATCCCTAGAAGTGTTCAAGAGATTCAGGCTGGATGGAGCCCTGAGAAACCTGATATAGTGGAATATGTCCTTGCCCACGGCAGGGAGCTTGGAACTAGATGATCTTTCAGGTCCCTTTCAACACAAACCATTCTATGATTCTATGATTCCTAAAATGAGCAAGCAAAGACCACCCTCCAAAGACTTTCAGTTTAGAGATTTTTTTTGAAACATCACAAGCATTAAAAAAGCCATAACCCCATCTTTAATGGTATTTCTAGCATTTCCCACTTTGTGACAGGACAGAAACCAAAAGTGGGAAAGAACAAGAAAATTAATACATTCAGATGCATATACTTTGCAATATTTATGCTAGTCTGAGCTAAGTCATTCACTTCTGTTGGTTTCTGTTCAGTTACAGCCATAGTGACCAAGAAAATCAGAACTTTGTGTCTCAATGTTCCCTTGTATTGTGGAGCGAGTACTCCAAAACTGGAGAACAAGCTGAGACAGACCATAGCCTTAGTTTCTTCTTTCAGCACCAGGTAATAGTAACAAACATCACTGACTAGAAGTAATTGTGAATAGATTACTCCCTCAGAACACATTATATCTAATGACATAATTCACTGAACAAGAGGCTAGAGAGGAATTTAGGAATCTGAGTTTTTCTGTCAGAAATTCACAATGCGTACTCAGACAAAGTCACCTCTCTTGGCTGTCTATGACCATTCGGCCTCTAGCTTTCCCTTTCTTTTAGCTATCAAGTTTTATGTCCTGTTCCATGCCTGACACAAGGGGATAGTGCTCTTAGCTGAAGTCTGACAGGGCTCCTGTACCAGATCATGTAGTGGTGCTTCAATACCTTGCAATTTAACTGACCAATTTCCATAGAATCTTTTATTTACAAGTTTTGACCAATAACAATTATCTGTCATCATTGTCTATGTTATCTGTACTACTTTAATGTAATAGTTACCTGGTAAACTCTGTCTGTTGATATCCTGTTTAAAATTACTTACTGCTGTTGCGGTGCATTATGGCCAGGTCCACAGCCAGCAATATTATATTTGCCACTACCATCTCTGTCCTTTCCCCCCTTGTGTTTGGTTCTTCCCACAGAAGGCTCTGGGTTACCTGATCCCCTGCTGGCCCACAGTATTTCTCCCCTCCCACGCTATCCTCCATTGGTCGGTACCCTTTGCCCGCCAGGATTCAAAACCTATGTCCGTGTCTTATTGGTTATTCCATGTTTTCCCCACCCTTTGGTAAGGGTATAACAAGCCCTGGTAACAGCTTTTGGACACCACTTCTTCTTGTGATCTCCAAGTTAAATAAATCTTCTCCTGCTTTTCCACGAAGAAGTCCCTCTGCCTTGTTCTTACCTCCTCAGCGCGCTTGGACTATCGGTGGGTTAGGCGAGTTCAGGCTGGAACCTCGCCAACCCTCCCATGCGCCCGCGAGCAGCCTCCACCACCCTCTCTTGTGTGGGTGGGTGCCCGGCACTAGTGGTCCTTGAGCTAGCCGAACAATATAGTGCCGTGGCATACTGCAAGAATGCAAATAGTGCCAAAAGCAGAAGAGAATGTTGGCAGAAGGAAAAAACTAATTATGATGAAACTGCTTGTGGCAACATTACCTTACTGCAGTAGATATGCTTTATATAAAAGTACACTTTTTATTCATTTCAAGGATTTTCCTGGAGAAAGCCCATAGGTTATTCTTAAAGACAGTGGAGACCTGGACTTTTACAAGCGTCCAGTTCTAAGGTTAGCCAGTGTGGAGTTTCCAAAGGCACATGTTCATCCTTTATTACAGTTCTAGTACTGAATGTCTTCTGGGCATTGTACTTTTTTTCTGCTCTATTCATTTTAACAAAAGGGGTGAAGTCTTCCTTAGTTTCTTGAACTTTTTGCTTTTTGCATTCAGATTTTGCCATTCACATTAGCAAGGAATGGATTTTGCCTGCAATGAACAATAAATCTTTATTTCAAAAATCCTTTCAGCCTGAGCTGTTGCAAGTTTAGTTGGAGTTACTAAATTTGGAGCTGATTCCTTTTCCCTTTTCACTACTTAATGTCCCCAGTAAAAACCTAACAATGGTTTAAGAACTTGGTAAGACCAAGAGTAATGATGATCACTCCTTACAGTGATCTTAGACTAGTGGTGGCAAATCCTGACAGAGCAGGGGAAAGATCTTTGCTATCTCATTGCCTTCTGTTTTAATTGCTTTGTTGCTTCCATTGTTGTATTAGATTTTAGCAGATTTATTTTCTTAAACTCACTGGGCAGGAAAGTATTATTACTCATACTTTAGAGATGGAACTGGTAAACACTGATAAGCAATAAAACACTGGACATAATTGGATATAACTGGATATAACTGTATTGTAGATACAGCTTTCAAAACCAGATCACACTTCAAATATCTGTTATGATAGGCTTGAGTATAATTTGATCATGCCTTTGATCAGCAGAATGGATATTACAACAACTCTTACGAACTTGTAGCGCTTTTTCTTATCTGTTCTTCTTGCTTAAGGTTTAGCATTGGATTTTTTTATATAATTTCTTGGTTTATTTCATACATTACTATAATATATTTTAAAATACACTGATTTTTCATCCTAAATGGCCTGATTATTTTCTACAGGCTTCCCACTGTCACTCATCACAAATTTCCATTTCTAAGAAACTCACTCTAGTATATACAGCTTGACCTAAAACTTATGCCAGAGTCTGTGTGCCTTCCATGCACTCTAGGCCCTGTGTTACAGGTAGGAAGGCTTTGGCCAAATCTCTTTTCTTTCTCTTTTTCTTTTTTTTATATTTATTTTTTTTTCTCTTAAAAAGCTCAGAAATGTTTCTCTATCATAACCTAACTGGAGAAGGTTTAAAATAGAAAGGTATATTTAATCAGCTTAATGTGTCATACCATTTTAATAGAAGTACAGAGATCTGTGGGGTTTGAGAGCACTGCAGTGACACCTGCCAGAACCAGGAGTGCTCCAGAGTGCCATCTTGTGTCCCTGTGAGCTGAACTCCCACACACCAACTTAGCCCCCCAGCAGCACTGAGTGCTGGTGGTTCTCTCATGTTTATTCCTGTGTCCTGGGAAGATAGTATGAATTCAGAAACAGGCAGTTTGGAAAGCAATATCACAGAATCACAGAAAGAGTGAGGTGGGAGGGCAGCTCTGGAGAGTGGCTGGTTCAACCCCACCTTCTCAAAGCAGGGTCACCTAGACCAGGCTGCTCAGGGCCATGTCTAGTCAGGGTTTGAGTCTCTTCAGGAATGAAGATTTGACAGCATCTCTGGGCAACCTGTTCCAGTGTTTGATCACTGTTAGAGTGAAACAAAATCTTCTTATGTTTAAACAGAATTCCCTTGAGTTCAGTGACAATTCATTGCCTCTTGTCTTTATCTCCACCATCTCATGGTCCCTGTGGCCAAGGCTGCTCCCAGCTTTCAAACTCCAGCTAGGACTTCCTTGTTTGTAATTCCCAGCTCCAGCCAGAGCATTTTCCCTTCATCTGATCTATGACCTAACAAAAGTTTAAAAAGTTTTGACCAATGCATTCCAGAAAATTTCTGGGCTGCTTATGCCCTGCTTTGTTATTGCTCTAGCAGGTCTGTTTCTTCTTCCTGATCAGGCAGTGTGATACCCACCACAGTGCCACCCCTTATCCTGAATTATGCTGTCTTATCTGGTTCATCATCCTTCCTGAGGCAGAACTCCATGCATTCCTCCTGTTCCCTCACATGAAGGGCAATTATCGTTCTTCACTGTCCCAGCCTGTCCTTCCTGAAGAATCATTGTCCATACATGGAAGTACTCCAATCAGATAAGCTATCTACCATCCATGATTCCAATGAGTTCATAGCCCAGAAACTGCAGACCAAACTCTGATTACTCCT
Organism: Rhagologus leucostigma; assembly: GCA_013397725.1. Taxonomy (NCBI): domain Eukaryota; kingdom Metazoa; phylum Chordata; class Aves; order Passeriformes; genus Rhagologus; species Rhagologus leucostigma. Next base: position 553,462 of record VZTD01000824.1, on the reverse strand, counting down.
GTTTGTTCCCCATGAAGTTCTTCACAGAAGCACAGGGTCATGAGGATTTCACAGAAACTGAAGATGTCAAACAGGACCAGACCCAGTGCAGACCTCTGGGTGTACACTGGTAATGACTGGACTCCAAGTAAACTTCATGCCACAGATCACCAGCCTCTGGGACCAGCCATTCAGCCAGTTTTTAACATTACCCACTGTCTGCCTACCCAGCCCATAATTCATCACCTTCTTTCTCTATGAGGATCTTACGGGAGGCAGTGCCAAAAGCCTTACTGAAGTCAAGGTAGACATTATCCACAGTTCTCTCCTCATTCACCAAGCCAGTCATTTCACTGTAGAAGGTTATCGGGTTGGTCAAACATGGCTTACTCTTTTTAAATCTATGCTGACTGCTCCCAGTTGCCTTCTTGTCCTTCATGTGCCTGGAAAACTGGCATAGTTAATCTGCAGGATTAACTCAGAAACCTGGAAGAAAGGTTATGAACATACTTAGAAATTGCTTTTAATGGGACTAGGGACTACTCTTTTGTTTCCAACCAGATTTCAGAAGAATAAAAGCGAGAAAGCAGAAGGACAGAGTAGTCTAAAACTCCATCTCATTGTGTGTTGTGTGACTTTAGCAGTTCATTTAACTTCCTCAGGACAGACTAAGAACAGTTACAACTACAGCTGAGTCCAGCATGTCAGTCCCTGACTGCCAAAAGTACAGATTAAAACATACAAACCTAATCCAAAGTAAACTATAGAGATGTATTTCCAGCATGAAATGTGCACATATACAAACCCAAGACTGTTTCAAGACCTCCACACTTTTACCATCTGACCATTGCCAGTGGAATCATTCTCTCAAAGTACAAAAAATGTATCAAGAGTATCAAGGGACTTGTGCTGGGTGTTGGTGACAATTAGTTTACACTCCTTGGCTGCCTTTTGTAAAGCAATATTTAAGATAAGCCCTCACACAGGCACCTAACACCTGACTTGCCTTGGGAGGCTTTTTATTTGTTTTGGCTGAGGTCACAGCTCCAGATGACCCATTCCATTTTAAACTTAGAAGTCTTTAAATTGTTTTTAAGATTAAGTTTCCATTGACCAGCCTTTTGTGCCATCAGTGATATCTGCAAATTTTTATAATACAAGCATCTCTAGCTCATACCTGAGCTTTCCAGACTAGTACATGAAAACTCTATCTACTCAAAGTCAACTCTGTATTGAGTCTGAACACTGAAACTGAAACAGTATCAAAAATGCAACTTTTCAGGTGCTGACCAACCTGATACGGTCAGTAGGAGCAAATTTGTATCTAGGGACAGGAACCTCTTAATCTTCCCCTGCCTAAAGCAATTTTTACTAGACAGACTCCTAAGTCTCTGACAATATTTACACAAACAAATTCCCGTAAAGTAATGGAATGCTGTTTTTCCTGTTCCTAGAAGGGAACTGAGGAACAGAGGAGTTAAACAACCTGTTCCAAGACACACAGGAAATTTGTGTACAGAACAGGAAATGAAATGCTGTAAGCTGAAGCCCATTATTTTACTCACTTCCTTGTAAAAATGATCTTTCACTATTTTCACCAAAGTATGCATAAATTAGAATTTCCTCCTTTGTTCTAATCTGGGAAGTTCTTATACAGATGCAGTGTACACCTGCTTCTATCTTAATGACTATGATGGCAAGTTCTAAATTCTTCTTTATAATGTCCATTATCCTAATTATTGAATTTTTCTTGGAAAAAGCTGAATTTAGTTTTCAGTTCTGTTTACCTCCTGTTATGCTTTTTTTGGTTTTATCTTAACTTTGAAGCTTAGCGTTATTGTTCACAGATTTGCTCATGAAAATGAAAAGTAAACAGACATTATGCCAAAAAGCAATATTTCAAAACTCACTCATTAATACAACATTTGAAAGAAAATTAATTTCATACTTTAAATATCCACAGACTCTGGATGAAAATATATTAGTTCTGTTATTCTTTTCTTTCAATTTTTCTTTCAAAACTTAATTCTATTATATAGTAGGAGGAAATACTTTTAGAATATTTGTCATGTAGCCCTTCATTATGGTTTGGGGTTTTTTTAGGTCCTAGTATCTCTCTTCTCTTTATGTGTTTTCTGCCAGAGTTCAACATTTCATTCCAGATTTCTGTTGTGTGGGTATCCGGTGCAGTCAGTGGACCTCCGCTTTTGATTCCTCAAAGCATTTAATCACCTACTCGATGAATTTAAAGTGTTTAAGTCCCTTTAGGATTAAGTTAAACTCGAGCACATACACAAATGTTTTTGCCAGACCATGCTATTCCTTCATCTTTTTAGTCAACCATGTACATTGATTTATGTCAAAGACTTCAAACTTGGCTTGATTTTTATGTTCACTAGAGATCCATTGAGCAAATAACAGTTCATGAGAAAATGAGATGGGGTTTCAAAGCTTTGAATGTTTCACTAAGACTATTATTGATGTTGAAATAACTAGACCTTTTCAATTAATTTATCTATTTATCAATCTAAGGAACAGATCAGATCATTGGCTTCATATTAAACTAAAAGTACAAATTCCTGACCAAAATAAATATGGTTTTGTACAAGCAGCTGTCAAAGTAGATTACAAAGAAAATTGAATTTCAGTTCTAACTACTGTGATCAATACATTGTTTCTATGAATTCTTCCTCATGAAATTTTTTAAATTTTAAATTTACATCTCAGATGTTGGGTATTTCCACCAATATCCTAGCCTAAAAAAAAAGAGTGGCTGGAAATCTTGAAAGGCTTTCTTGTGGAAATTGCAGTGCCTTCAATTCTTGTTCTCATTGAAGTACTACAGATAACTTGTTGTGTAGTGTTTGTTGTCATAAAAAGGACAACTCGCTCTTGTCGTCTAAAACAGAAGTGTTTTATTGGACAACAAAAGCGAAATAAAAACAGGATCCTTAAAATAAAAGGTAGTAAAAGAAAACCAGGAACGCAGGGGATCGGGCGCCTGGGCAACCGAACGGCAGCCCAAGACAGGGAGCTGTACGGCTCCGAGGCAAATCCCAGATAGGCTGAGATTTATAATACAATTATTTAAGTCTCCAAAGGAGATGCAGGCCATACTTCTCGTCTCCAGGCTTCCTGACTGCTAACTGGCAAAAAGCGAGGCTCCACCCCGTGCAGGGCCTTTTATAGTGTGGTGGCTCCTCCTCTAGGGGTTTTTGTGAGTGGTGGAATTGGTTGGTGAGGTCATCTTTCCCTGACAATGGGTGGTAACGGCAGGAAAGTGCCTCATTAGTATTCTCGTTGTTGTGGAGCCCGGTTGCAGGGGTTGCAAGTTAGGTGTTAATTTTTAGGAAGTGTCAGTTAGGAAGCCCTGCTAAGTTAGCCTGGCCTTAGAACTTAAATTTAAATAAAACATAAATTACACAGTTAAAAACAGGCTTTTTACAATTAACAATAAACTGCAACTTATATAAACACTTCATTAAACATGTGGAACCTTAAAACATTTTCTTTAAACTTGTAAATTTGGTGAAACATGCGAAACCTTCAAAGTCTTTAAAAAGTGGAGAAATGACCACTCCATGGGGGGGTGCTTGGGGTCAGCTTGGCTTGTCTGGAGTGGTCAGGGAGAGAAGCCACTCCATAGGGATGCTCGGGGTCAGCTTGGCTCGTCTGGAGTGGCTTTTAACCTTAATATCTTTAACATTTCATAAAACTTAACTTTTATTAACAACAACATTGATCAATTAACTTGTCACAGATAAACAATTAAGATGCAAAGGCCAATTTTTTTAGTTGGTGTATATAACATTTGTGACTGTTTTAATTACTTGATTAGAGCAACATGTAGAAGCCTAGCTGCAAAGAGGGACCCATGACCCTGGGAGTTCCATAACACACAGCTCTGCTTTCTTTCCTTTTGGAGAGGAATGAGAGATTCAGGGAGTGAAAACAAAACAAAACAAAAGAACAACAACAATGACCAAAAAAGAACCCAAACAAAATCCGACCAACTCTAAGAGAGAGAATGATGTCATGCATTCATCTACAAAAAGGTAGTTCTTCTTTCCAGCCTTTCCTTTCAAGACTGGGAATATTACTTTCACCAGTCATGGCATAACACTAACTAGGGTACAACAAATCACATATATTGGGTAACTGTCTTAGAGGCTGAGTGTAAATTCTTCATGAGAGAAGTTTTAGCCTCACTAAACTGAAGAGTGAATTAAAATTCTCACTTCACATGAATGCACCAACCTGTTGTTACATAAAGACAAGCACCAGAGGCATGGAAGTCTTTAAAGTAAGAGCCTATTTTTCAAAGAGTAATTGTAGACATCCACTTTTATAAGACAATTATGCAATCAAAATGCCTGCAGAAGCAGCAAAGAAGGCTAGTATTCCACAGACAATCTTATGTTCAGCATTAACCCTCTAGGGATAATCTCCTGTTCACTTCAACTAGATCCTTCACCTTTTAACTGTCAAGACGTCTTTAATATTTTTACTCACACATCTAATTTTCTTTGTGCAGTGTGTAGTTATATTTCCAGCTCCAGGTTTTAAAGCTTAATCTAAGGACCAGGAGCCTAAAATTTAAGCATTGCAGTACTGGACTTAAAAGCTCCACATCTCCTTATTTAGTTGAGTCCTAAATGAATTCCCTAGGATCAGCCAGGAAAACTGTGGCAAAGTCAAAAACGATATATCAGTCTCCAGGAACATGGGCAAAAGGCCATTGTTTCTATCACTGTAGGTTAAAGATTCTAGTCCAAGCTGGAATATGGAAGTGGGGAAAAAATATGTCTCCAAGCACTTTCAAAGAGCAGTCAGAGGGAACCTAAAAAAAAGCAAAGCTGCATGTTGATCTTTAGTTTTTCACAAATTCCTTGACTTTTCAGTTTATATGAGAGCTTCACAACTGGGAGCAATTATGGACAAAAATTATTACATGATGTATGAGTCAACATACAAATGATCTTTGGGAAAGGAGGTTCTTGAAAGACAGTTTTGGCATACGAAACGGTATAAAAAGCACTGCATGGTTTGATTGTTGGGGGAATTATATACTGGTGTGTGACACCTTTGGGAAAAGTTCTGAGAAGTAGGTCAAGTGCCGTGAGTCTGTAGCAGACTGGTTACTTATTCACTGGGATCAGCTGTTCTGAGCTTCAGGAAGTTCAGGTCTCAGCAGCTGCTGTGTAATCAGGGCACAAAATGCTTTACAATGGCTGACTATAAAAGATTGGAATTGATTGAGAGGGCCTGAGTTATTGTCCTCCTATGATTGCAATATGCAGCATATAGAAAAGTCTCTCATGCTTAAGACTTTCCTTTATATTTCTAGTGTTCATGAAATTAATTTTAAGCCACCAGGGGTTTCTCCCCTCCTTTGTGATGTCCCCAGAAAAACTTCTGGTTCCAATTTAAGGCTTTTTTGTTGTGGTTTTTTGGGTTTTTTTTTTAATAAATACGTTTTAGATGGATCTAGTGCTTGTGGATGTTGCCAGCCTATTTGATCCTGGACTGGGGGGAGAGTAAACCTTAAGCACTGAAAAGAACTAGGACCTCACAGGAGGAAGAGGCCTAGAAAGCAATTGATAACTTGGTGAAAAAGAATAATAGTGCAGGATAAAGCAGCAGATTACCTGATCAAAACAAAGCTGAAAACCCTATCTGCCTCCAGCAGGATCCTAAGGAGTCAATGGATGGCCAATATATATCCGACTACCACTCTGGGAGATTACTTAAACTGAAAATGGAGCTGAAACAATTTTTCTGCCAAAAACCACTTCTTTGGTGAAGGGCAAGAGGTGGAATCCAAAGGAGGGTGGGTGAGAATATGCCTCTATTTTTGGATTTGTCAGCTATCAGTGTTCCTTAGATCCCAGTGAGAACTCACCCCCTACCTCCCTCCTCTCATCCTTACAACTGGCCTAAAGTCCAGTTTACAGCCAGCTTACGTATTCTGAGATCTCACTGAGACACTTTCTCTGATAAGGGAAGGTGTTGTTTCATAATAACAATGTGACCATTGCCAATAACAATTGCCATTTTGCTGTGCATGTTTATGTCATAAAGACACCAAACTGGGAAAGTCAAATAGAAGAAAAGAAAAAGTTAGTTAGTGCTAGATACCTACAGAGCCATCATGGAGATCATCACATGGACAAACACGTAACACCACTTGTGCAAGGATCTCCATTGTCTTTACACAAGCAGGGAAAGAACAGTCCATTTTAGTGACTATAGGAGAGACCTGTATGGGCTATTAGATTTGACCCAAGTAATATAACCAGTTATTAAAAGCACAGGAACAGGAACCTGGGGTGAAATCCTAACACTACAGAAATTACTGAGAGACTTGTCATTTTCCTCATGAAGGCCAAAATTGTATATTCATATGTTCTTTCAATGATTTAACCATAAAACAATTCTTTTTATTCAAAACCCTTTCTACGCACAAAACCAGACAGCTTCATTAAGAAACCTAAAATTGTTTCTTTCATACATTAATGATAATTTACATTGATATCCTGGCTTGCCTGTGCTTACACATCCAGCTCCTCATAGAATTCCAATTATCTCTCTGTCTGACTACCTTCTATGTTAAAATTTGACATAAATTAGAAAGGTCTTTTTGTTACCAGTGGCTAGACCTTTATAATCCTAAAAGTCTTTGCCATGTCATGCCCCTAGTTGTTTGCCTTCCCTATAAATAAAAGGGGCTAAGCTGGGTGAGAAACAGGGTAGATACAAACCAGTTCATTATTTGTTTCTTAGGCTTGTCATAGACTTGTGGCCTTATCCATAAAAAGGGAGAAAAGAGGGTAGCCACAGACACAAAGATGTGCCAAGGAAGTGTTTGTTAGCCTGATTTCTCATGGTGTTACAAAGGGGCATATGGTGGCCCTATGGTAGTAGTTCGGTTAGTGCATCCTGAGAGAGCCCTTTATTTCCTTCGCTGCTTGAAACTAAGACAGCAGCTCTAAAATCAGAATTACATTCCCATAGAATCAGGCAAACCTTGCAGGTCATGACATTTTATTTATTTGATCCTCTATAAGTTTGTGTAGTGGTATAAATCCAGTGGGCAAATCAGTCCCACATAGTCACTCTCTCCCCACGTAGGGATGGGGAAGAGAATCAGAAGAGTAAAAATGAGAAAAGTCATGGCTTGAGATAAAGACAGTTTAATAGGTAAAGGAAAAACCATGCATGCAAGCAAAGCAGAACAAGGAATTCACTTACCACTTCCCATGAGCAGGCAGGTGTTCATCAGCCCCAAGAAAAGCAGGGCTCCATCACACATAACGGTGACATGGGAAGACAAAGACCATCACTCGAATGTCCCTCTCATTCCTCCTTCTTTCCCCAATTTTATATGATGAGCATGACACCATAATGGTGTAGAATATCCCTTGGGTCAGGTGGGGTCAGCTGTCCTGGCAATGTTCTCTCCCAGCTTCCCAAACACCCCCAGTCTCTGCACTGGTGGGGTGGGGTGAGAAGCAGAGAAGGCTTGACTCTCTGTAAGCAATGCTCAATACGAAAAACAACCTTGTGCTATCAACACTGTTTTGAGCACAAATCCAAAACCATAGCCCATACTAGCTACTACGAAGTAAACTAACTCTATCCCAGCCAAAACCAATATATTTTCCACCCCTTCTTCCATACCATCTACATCATGTTGAGGTCTCACGCTATCCAATATAACCTAGTTAACAATCACCCCCCTTCCCAAGCCTTGATGTAATACAGAACATCACTCCTTTAGTCTATTTCTACACATAAAATGCCCATAAAATATCCTCTGAGGTCATGTAGTCCATGACTTTGGGTTCCATTTGTTACGGTGGTCACTCAGAACAGTAGAGGTAGTCTGCTGTGTGGAATTATTGGGCACCAAAGCTAGCTCAGGTTAAATCCCTGCTGCGCTTGTACTTCTTGTAAGGCTTCTCTTTTATTGGTTCATGTGAGTCCTGTTATAGTTATTCCCATGGTATTTCCATTACAGCCTTGACCTGTGGTCCCTTTGGACCAGACCATTGCAATGAACTCCTCCCCTTACTCCTGCTCTGGCTTAGACTTATCCACAGACTGCAGCCCCTTAGGACTGTACCTGCTTCTAGTGCAGCCTTCTTTACAAGCCCCAGTCTCTCCAGGGGTATAACTGCTGCAGCATAGGTTTGTTCACAGTCACTTTGGGACACCTGTTTCCAGCATGGCCTTCTCCATAGGCCACAAAGCTTTTAAAGCTCCAGCTGGATATAAACCTTACCGATAGCTGCAGTCCCTTCAGGTGTGAATCTGCTCCAGCTTGGCCTTATCGTGGCTGCAGTTAGGCTGTCCTGTTCTGCCACAGGCTTATCTATGACCACACACTTCGAGGTGCTCCAGCATGACCTCATGTGAGAGCCTGGACTGATAGTGATTAACGACTCAAACATTCAACCAGGTGCTGCAAGAGACTGTTGGTGCTAATGGCTCAAATAATAGTCTGGGTGCTTCCCTAGTGATGCACAAAGTGGCCTCCCAGGTGCAGAAGGGTATGCACATCTGAGGCTACAAACTGGATTTCCAGATAAGGGAAGAGGCTGATAAGAGGTGCTTAAAATAGAATCGTGTGAGGTGGGATAAGTCCCTATCATGCCAATGTCCTTCCTTCCATAATAACTCAACTGTGAAAACTCCCCTCCAAATACTAAGGCAGCTGCAACATCTTGGAGGGTGTCAAGACTCCCGAAGTGTCCTGCAATCCACAACATTACATCAGCCAGTGTTAAACTCCCCACCCAGGGGGAGGTACCTGGGCATTCCCACCTGAGGTTGACGATAATATAAACGTAATGGACCTGGTGTTTTGCAGACTCTTTCCCCTCCACCATTTGATGGATACAGTCTGCAACCAACACCTTGACAAGACTGCAACCACTGAGAAGATGAGGATCAACAGGATGTTGTTGGAATCTATAGAATGGTGATATTTTTCCTACTCTGTTGTCACTCTCTCCACTCCTTCTCTACCTCTCTCTACCTCACATTTACTCTTAAATAAAAACTTGTACTATTGATTTTGGCATATAGTCTCATTTGCACCTTAATTTGGGCAAAGGCGTCTCTCTAATAATTTTAATAGTTGCATCTCAACACGTCATGAGGAACCACTGATGCTTCAAGGTGGACCTGCTGCACCATGGACCTACCCAGAGACACACGTGCTTTGAGGTGTACTTTCTCCAGTGTGGATTTATCCTTTGGCCACAGTCCCTTCAGAGATACAGCTGGTGTGGCACAGACATAACCACGGCCACAGACACTTAGAGATGCACCTGCTCTGACATGGACTTATCCACTGCCACAGATGCTTCAGGGAGTCCTGCTCCTCCATGGACACATCCACAGGTCACAATCCTCTTGACTGAAGTTCCCACTGCAGTTCCAGCCTGTCCAGTACAGGAGCACAGAAATAGCAGTGATGCCCTGGCCACCACCCCACCCAGGCGTGTCACCAGGTGTTATCCCAGGCACAGCAGAGGCGGCTGTTCGGCAGCACAGCACTACAGAAAGCATTGAAAGCAAAACGCAGCCAGTAACCAGCACTAGTCTCCAACACACAGTGAGGCAAGGAAGTCCCATGGCAAGTACAGGAGATAGTCAATTAAAAGACCCACAGTGGGTGCCAAAAAGGACTGTCAGAGTTTAACCAGCCAGCAACTCAGCCCCGCACAGCTGCTCACCCAGTCCACCGTGGTAGGATGGGGAAAAGAATCAGAAGGGTAAAAGTGAGAAAACTTGTGGGTTGAGAGTGAAGTGTGTTTGTCTTTCCTGCTTCAAACATGAATTAGCAGAAATTCCAGGACTGGCAAATAACTAAATTGTGAATACATCTCTGTGAACAAGAGTGCAAGCAGGGAAGAGCTCCTAGAACTGTGTGATTTCATATGAGTATGTTCAATAGTATTTATAAATTCAAATATGAAAATAAAAGCACCAAGGAAGCAAAAAAAATTCTCACCCACCCTCCCTATTTCAACTCTTTCATATCTGGTAGAACAAACAGAGCTACAAAGTAAGAACATCTGTAGATAAAATCTAAAAGGGACATATGTGTTCCACACCTAACCACAGCAGGGTGTCACTGTAACAGCTTGCTTACTACTTATCACATCCAAGTCCATATGGTGCATTTCTGCCTTAATTGGGCATTTCCATGCTTTTGTTTATTTCTGTCAAAACCTTAATGATATTTAAATATTCTTTTGCTGATACCAAAACTTTTTTATTTTAAAGAATTTCAAGCAATAAATAAATTCTGGAGTAGGTGTTCAAAATATTTTAGTGACCTGAGAGATTCTCTAAAACAGACAAAAAGGCAGTGTTATTTTACCTACATTTGTGTTTAATTTCTTGCCAGCATTCAGCCTATACTGCTCCAAATCAAATAAACCACCAAGGCCCACATAGTGACAGAGGGTTCACTGCAGATCATGAACGGCTCAGGGTGGAAGTGCCAAAGTAAAAGAAGAAATAGCATTGAAAGACAACAAATAATGTTTGCCCCATACCCTCCACGTTTAGTGCACTTTTCTCAGATAGGCTATTTTATTTGGGCACTCTAAGGAGTAAGGATATAAAAAATAAGTGGCTTTACTAGCCTGTCTGGATGTAGAGTTATTTTGGTAGAAAGGTGGGCAAAGGGAAGTGTGAAGGGGTTCAGGCATTTGCCAGAGCCTGGTGCACAGCTTCAGCAAGCTGAGCCATAAAAGGGTCAGTACCAAAGAGTATGTTATGGATAGACCTAGCTAAGAGATAGCATCGATCCTACTGAGTCAGAGCCAAGGATAAAAGGTTCTGGAGGAGCTGTCATGGATAAAATACAGTCTTCCTAGTCTTCCTAGCTAGGTTATTGTCATATGCTAATTTCCTTTTCTACAGGCCTGAGCAACAGGAAGGTGGACTTTTTCTGCTTTGCTAGCAGTGGGGGAAAAGTCTGGAGCTTTTGGATCCTGACAATCCCAATATCTTTGGCTAAATAAAAGCAGTGTTCTTTGTTAAAATATAGATCTTGTGAGGAAACACAGAACACAGATACACGATTACAGAGCAGTATACAGACTCTCCCTTTAAACTGAGAATAATATGAAAATAGAATTTGATGATGTTTCCTAAAAGAAACTGGTCTTCAGTACACCCATTGCAACCTTATTTCTCCTTAGTTCCAGGTTCCTTCCAGCAGATATTCCTGGATGAATAGGGAAACTGGATAAACTGTTTAACAAACAAAGAGAAAAAAATGGCAAAAGTGAGTGAGAAAAAAATGGCAAAAGTGAGTAAGAAAAAACTTTTGTGCCCTGCAGTGTGCAGGATGTCTGTGACAGTGAGGGAGATGCAGTGTGACACTGTCTTTTTTTCAGACCACAGTAACTAGCAGTAGACACCTCTCTACCCAGCTTAGATACAAGGAATGATCTCTGCAGGGAATGTTTCATGAAAGAAGAACTAGCCATGATCACATCTTTCACAAACCAAGTTCAAGCAGTTTTCTCCCTCCCCACAGTTTGGATTTAAGCTGATTTTAAAATGCAAACATCCTATGCACAAGTTCTTTGTAAAATCACAAGAAAGGATTGCAGATTTGATTTTAAAGGATCAGGCATCTAACATATCTCACGTTACAGAGCCCAGACGAGGCCAAGGGAAAAGGCGTCTGTGTACAAGTTTCATAGCAAACACTAGTAAGCTTCACACTTGACAGTTTGTTCTAACTTCTGTGTTCAAGACTAGGGAACTCTCACAGATTATTAGAGTTCAAAGATGAAGTTAAAACATAATGAATCCCGATAAAATCTCATAGATTATTCTTGGGGTAAAGCATAAATTAATTCAAGGTTTTAATCCTTTCTTATAAAAATAAGAGGTTTTTTTAAGGTGTTTGAAGTACTTGACTCTACCCCTTGGCTTCTTGTAATTCCACCTTCTGAACTTCTTAATCAAGATTTCAGTAGTTTAAACTGCAGAGTAATTCAGGACCCATGAGATGCAGCATATATCAAATCCCTCTCTAATAATTTCCTAACCTCATGCAAGCTCTTTTTAGTAAAAACAGAAAGCTCAAAAGACAGAAGATTCTTAAAGTACTACTTACTTGAAATTACCTTGCCTTCACTCACAATAGCAAGCCACAAACTATCACAACTCTCTTTCAAGTAATCACTTAGACATCTGAGAGAAGTAAAGAAATATGTATTGCAAGGGAACTTACTTAAGTATCTTAAATTCTGTTCTGGTATGGAAACAGAATTGTCTCTAATGCAGGTGAGTTGAGCAGTTAGATATCTTCCTCCTCTGTGGATCACCTGGAAAGCCCAAACAAGGCACCTGTTGCTAATGCCCATGAGGACAGGAGCCAGTAAGCAATATCTGAACCTGTTTAATTTGTGAAGGGCACTCTGAATGCAGTGCAGCATGGCATTCAGATCCGTTCAAACACTTGCCAAACGTTACTGCCACATCCTGCTGAAATCATAGTATTCTGCTTAAAGGACTTGTCCTGGAAATTGAAAAACTACAGCATCATCTGCCCGAGTAGATACAAATCCACAGCTCCCACCTCTTCAGACAGTGCCTTTGCTGCATGGCTTTCATTGAAGCTGTGCCATTTCTGTGCAGCCATGAACGTGGAATTTGTTTGGCCTGCAAAGAAAATTGCAAAGGGGAGACTATTTCTGTAATCTAATAGGCAAAACACTCTGCTGGAGAGGAGAGGAAGCTAAAATAGTTCTTTCCCGAGAGCCTGCTTAGAATATGTATTTTCCATGTAACAGTTTTAGGATAAAATCCATTAGCAACATTGGAAGGAAACATAGGAACGTTCCTGTTTCCGCAATAGGCACATCTCACTGTCTCAAAGCTTGCCTCTCCTGCTTAATTTTTCCTTCTGGCCCCAGTTCTTGCACCATTTCTTGTACAAGGACTTGTTTTAATGGATAGGTGTAAGACTGGCATGGCATGAGACTAGTCAATTGATGGTGAATGAGACTGTCTTATGATAAAAAAGCATCAAAGATGTTCAGTATTTAGAACAGCATCTTGAATCCTGAACTCATCTAGTGGGTACACAAAGGCTGCAAAGAAGTATCAAAGCCTAGGGGAACACGGTACCAAACACTCAACATTTCCTAACAGCTGGCTTAGATATCTTCTGGAAGTCAATAAAAGTAGTCACTTCTACATATTCTTAATATTATTTGAGTTGATAAATTTCACCTCTGGAATGTCTTTATAAACTTTACCGACAAAGAAGCAGCAAACTCATATGCTAGCTTTGGTCCTCATTGCAACTTTGGGAAAATAAAATAGCCTAAATTAAATGCTCAAATCTATTTCTGAGAGAACTAAAAATAATGTCTAAAATTGTAGACTCCATAAAAAGACAGGAATGCCGGCTTAAGAGCAAATTTCAAGCTGGCGTGAAAATTTCAAGTGCCATCCTAAAGAGAAGAGGTTTGTTTAGTCCACCAAACAGGGAGATCTGTAGCTATAGGTAAATTCATTTTGTTTGCCTTACCATCTGATGATGCTATAAGCAAGAAAGTGCTATTACAAACGACAGCTATAATTCAATTTCAAACTCAGAGCTTCAGCCATGTTCTGGAATGTGTGCAAATCTTCAGAGTTTTGCATATAAAATCCCATGAGGCTCACAAAACCTCTGAATTTTTACATGAAGGAACTGTTCCTCTCATACAATATTTGCTATGTTATCTGAAATACAGTTTGTCCCATCTTGCAATTTGAAATGAAATTGTCATGTTTTTCTCCATTACCTCTTCCTGTAGGCCACAAAAAACATCGGTCATATTCACACAGGAGATCTTGCCAAATAGAAGTGGCAGCATTGTGTCCTGAAAACCTGAACTTCCCTGTTCTCAATTTTCCTGTTCTCCTTAAAGTGACTCAAACTGGAAACAGGTGGCAGCATTGTTTCTGATGCCACAGGTCCTAAAGCAGAAATACAAAGATCTAATCTCTCCATACTAAATGAAAACAAACTGAAAGCTGCTCTCATTGATATTGGCTATAAATAAGGCAAGATCTGATAACACAGGAAAAGAAATAGCTTGGCTCTGGCTTTGGAGAGTCAAGACATCAGAAATATCTGGCAGGGGTCTGTCCCTCTGAGCTTGAAAAATCTTTTGTCATTTGGAGCCTCTAACTTTAGCTCTGGATTTAGCCATGTCAGTGGCATGGAGCCATCCTCATGCTGGACATATCAGGCCAGAGTATTTGGGAAAAAGTAAGCTTTACCAACAGGATGGCATATGTCAAACATTCATGAGATATCTTTTCATGTTACATTTATGATGTTTGGATTTGAGACATATCTGTGTCCCATTGAGAAAAAAAAGTCTGAAGTCTAATTGAATGAGACTGTAAACGTGCATGTAATTATGTTCCTTTTTAACACATTACAATTTTGCAATACTTTTATATATTAGACATTTCCTTATTTCACATGTTTAAAATATTAGGGTTTGTCATTATTTTTGTTTGGCATATAGAAAGAAATAAAAGAACAAGGAGTGGAGAAAAGGACAAGGAGGGAGAGAGAGAAAGAGCAAGCAATCGCAGGAGAAATTTATAAAACAACTATGGCTTTATAAATAGAGGTCACAATATCATATTCAGTCTTTCCTTCAGTGTGTTTACAGAATTGTAACATGGTATATTTTATGGTGTAAAAAGATATTAATTCCAGCATTGTTTAAGTGGGAGGCAAAAAAAGATATTCTGGTTTCAATTAGGAAAGACAGATATATAAACAGGTTCTATTGGAAGCTCCTGATAGGAACAAAAGAATGTGATTTTGATGGACACGGGGGACTCAGACCTGCTCTTGTTCAAACCACTCGAAAAACTTCCACTGGCTTCAGGGCTGCAGAATCCAGCACATGCCTAGGTCACAAACAGGTTTAGCAGACATGTTGAAATGGCTTTGGTTTCTGAGTACTGATGGCTCCATCCCCAGGAATCTGGATCTCACTGCCATTACCCACAGTCAATGGCAGCCAAAGGCCTGAATTTCTGCCTTAAGAAAGGTTGAAGCCTTGCCATAAATACTTTCCAGAGAATGGCAGTTATTATGGCAACAGTGTTCCCATTGCTCTAGTTAAGATTGTGTCAGCATTTAAATTATAAACCCCTGTTTTCAGGGGTTTACATCTTGGCTATAAAAATTTGCCGAGAGATGAAAATTGGCATTCACTGCCCTATTTTTTTAATAACAAAACTTGGAGAAAATCAGACTGGGTTTTTTATACTGCAAGAGGGAAAAGAGTTGGAGGCTTGTTGTGGGAGGTGAGGTGCATTTTGGTGTTATATAACGTATAATGTGTTTATACACAGAGATGGAGTGCATGTATATTCCTAAAATGTAAAATTTGCTCTGCATTTTTAAATTAAATTTTGCTGGGCAGTGAGAGATTTGTTTGTTTTAAATGAATTTGTGTAAGAGTACTAAAAGTAAAATGAGAACACTGCAAATCATATCTTTCTTATTAGCTGTATGAGTTTTAATAGGGATATAGCAATGAACATGAAAAATATGTTGCCTCTAAAATGCTAACATTTTTGCCCTTTGTAAAGAGGTTGTCATGCTTGCTTTTGGGTTTTTTTTTGAGTACAAATAGTCCTTTTTTAAGATGTAGAAAACAAAGTGCATTTACTTGTAACTACTCTTACTTAAGGTGTGTTAGATGATATTTCCACTTTGGCTAGTGGTGTTTTCATATGTGAACACTCAAAGAATTCATCCTTTAGCAGGAACCAGAGGTGCATGCTCCAGCCCTGATCCTCTGCTGCTAACCTCTGGCTCTCAAAGGGGTGGTGCATATTGTTCTCCCTGAGTTTCTATCATTCTAAAAATCCTTTGAAATCCCTCTCTATTTTTCTCTGACGTGGTGTTTTTGAATGTGTGTGATTGTGGTTTTGATTGGGTTTTGAGATGTATATTAATACTTGGTGACTGCAAGAAATACTCCCTAGTGAAGTGCAATTTTCTTGAAGGAGAGTTTTACATCTCTAATGAAGTTAAGACAGAGAGACCAGATTCACAGAACATCATCCCCGGATATACAGCACTGCTGTCAGATGAAGGTACCTGAGGCCCATGCCACAAATTGAAAATGCAATATGAAAACTTTGGCAGGAGTGAGAGTTTCCAGTGCTCAGTCAAAGTTGTGAAACAAAACTGGTTCAGCATTCCCAAGGCTAAAAGGATCATTATTTCCCTATATTATGGATACAGAAGGGAATAACTGGGGAGAATTACACATCCACCACCCTAGCAAGAACTGGACATATGTCTAGCAGTATATCTCAAGCGGGTAGCTTCTGGAAGAAGACTGAAACCTCCTGTTTCAGTTTGAAACAGAATATGTGAATTTGAAGTCCTTCCAGGCTTGTATGACCAAGACATCTTCTCATTCTTTCCATTTGTAATCCACAACTTCAACGTGGCCAAGTTCATATACCAGGAGAGCCAAAGTGTCAGGTCCAAAACTGTGCTCTGAGATACCTTATGTTTATCTATGGATCCTTCTACAGAAATGGATGTTGTGTCAAAGTTACTGATACTGCATGGTGGTGGTGGATAGGTATGTGCTTATATAGGTGTATTGGCATTGCCTATAGGAATAAAAGGACCTGGAATTATTTTTTCCCATTTCTGAGCCCAGCTAATTGATGTGTAGCTACATGGGAAATCACAGGCTTCAAGCTGTGAGACCACTGAAGGAAGTTACCCATCTGAGCAATGAAGACTTTATTACCCAACAGTAGGGGAAGAAGGAACAGAAGTCTCCCGTAGACACTGCCTGGTCCCTACAATCAGCAGGAACCTTGGATTTCTCACAGACTAATCTAATTTATGGATTAACATTGCAGGTCTGCAAAGCTCTCGGGAACCCTGGAAATGTCAGATCTGCATGGACTGGAAACAAATAAGGAGAAGGTAATTACCACAATTAATTTTATACTAAATGTACATTAAGATGAAGTATTCCTTTGTTTCATTTCTGATTAAAAGAAAACTATTTTTAAAAATTGAGTTAGACTCATAAATCTATTCTGCTATTCATTGCCTTTAATACCTCATACACTACTTTCAGCAGTGTTCCTATGGGTCTGATAGGACTGTGACTACAAACAATAACCATCACTATTTTTCCTTGAATGGATGAGAATACATCCCTTAATCACATCTTCTGAAATTATATTCCTGGGGAAAAAAGGCTCTATGGGATCTTACACCTCTCTCATCCTTAAAAATTTTCAGAGAGTACAGAAAGGTCAATATGATATTGAGTAACAGCTCATTATGAGATACTATTGAGCACAATAATTGTTTGAGCTCTTCCATTACATGACTACGTACTTCAGTGCATATATTAATGAATAAGCCATTATTTAAATGCCAATTTGTCTCTGACTGTTATAAGTAATAAGCCTCTGAGTACATAAATTCAGATAAGACCCTTTAATGTAATGTATAGCACATTATTTCGTCTGGTGAAATGAGAGAACAAGTACCAGCTAACAAAATAGAAAATCATCAGGTCTTTTTTTCCTGAGGCTGTGGAGATATATTTTTCCTGTTTATTTTTCCTGTCAGCAAAAGAAAGGCAAGTTGAAAAACAAAACTGAGCCTTTCTGGTACGATTCAGAGCAATTAGCACCACTGAGATAATGAAAACTCTCATTTATTTGTACTGACGCTCTGCTACTTTAAGGCAAAGCTTCACTGAACACCAAGGCCTTTTTCTATTAGGTGGTCAAATAGGTCCATCAATCTCCTGCTCTAAAGAGTGTCCCGTATAGTTTCAGGGAAGATAAAAAATGGGAATGATGGCAAGGGAAATGAAAGTTAGTTGGTACCATTGATTGGAAATTGATGTCCAGTCCAGTCATTTCAAATCATGTGCAAGGGCCACAGAAGAATCATGACTATGATAGAAACTGTCAAGATGTGCAGACCAATATGTTAGAAGCTGTAAACCTGCACAGAACTATAAAAAGGGAGGAAATAATGCAAAAGAGCAAATATGGACACAGAGGTATGGCAAAGTTACAAAGCTTGAATAAAGATTTAGAACCCGAATATGATCAGGTGAAAAATGGAGAATTGTGGGGACATTCAAAACTAGAGAAGACAATGGACAGAGACAGAATCTAAAAATACATTTTTCCAGTAGTGTCTTGTATAATACAGTAGCAGATGATCAATTAAAGAGGTAAGGAAAAACCTGTACCTAGATGAGTTTAGAGAAGTAAGGAAAGACTGAAAAAAAGAGACGTCATATAGATGAATGAAAGGAATCAAAAAAGCATGACAAGGAGAAAGCACAACATTATAAAACATGATACAGGAGTATGTGTTACATGGACCAATAGTGATGGAAGAATGGGTCAAACCCTACTAAATCCATTTTCCCAGTCAAGAATGAAAGAAATGGAAATGAGAATCTCTTCAAATAAACCCCAAAGGAACAGCCAGGGAAGACTGCTGAAGAGTCAGCATAACCACTACAAAAACTGTAAAATGAAGATAGTAAAGGAAAATAGTATGGGGAAATAAAGGAAGAGAGAAGGAGAAAGGGAGAGAAAGAGGGAGAGAGAGAAAAAAAAGAAAGAATGAAAGAACAAAAGAACAAAAGAACAAAAGAAAGAAAGACAACATGAAAGTTACAGCTGTAATTTGACCAAGAAACCTGCAGTATGCAGATCGGCAAAGAACAAAAAGCATACTCTGTGTTCCTCTTTCCTCTTCTCCCCCTCTACAGCTGCACTAGTACTGTTCATATCCACAGACCTCTATATCTGTACATCTACTCTCACAAAAGATTTGGAAAGTCAGAAAAGGTTTTGTTCAAGCAATTCTAGCACCACAGAAGGTGAATGTGAATGGAGTTAAGAGGATGGTTCTCACTGGATAAAACTCTGCATAATAATCTATTGAATGGCCCAATTTCATCTGATCTGTGTTGAGAAGAAGAAGATAAAATGAAAAACAGCAAAAGTAACCAGAAATTACAGGTACTTGGCCAAGGAAACTTTGGTCATACCAGCCAGTAAAGTAGGAAACATATCACTATTTAAAGGCTAGACTACAGTGAAGGAACACTTAGCAATTCACACAGTACTTTCCCCACAGTGGCTCTGCATGTCAAGCAAGGGGAAGAGATGAGGGAAGGAACCAAAATCATTAAAAGAGTGAAGAAGATCAATCACTGCTTTTAAGGAAAACAATAAGGATGAAAAGGAAGCAGGGCACTTAAGGGACAATAAGGACACAAATGGGAACAGATCAGACAATTTTGCAAAGATATTAGATGTAAAACTAATAATAGGTACTAGAAGTAAAAGTTTGAGATGATGGCTGCATGTGATATCCAGTCTCAGAAACTCCTAAGAGAAAACAACATTCTTGAGATCAAACAAAAGATGCAGTGTAGCAATATAAACTTGTTCAGAAAAGCAGCTCAGTAAAGCAGTGCGGCTTCTGAAGGCTTATTTTAAAACATTTTAGTTTTAAAGCACTGCAAAAATCTTGATTAGCTTTAGGCATCTAATTGCATCAGTGTACTAAGCTAGCCCTTGGATTTTAGATATGTGGAACTTGGAAAACTACCAGTGCAGGCTTATAGTTGGATAGATAGATCTAAATACCAACAGTTTCTCCCAGCTGCAAAGAATCAAGAGATAATTTGCCAACCTCTATTATTTGTATCCCACCCCATAGGTAGGATCTGCTAATGACTTGTATGGCACAATGTTTTTCTATAAACACTGCAATTTTAGGAGAGAACATAATATTACCTGAGATTGCATTTACAGCTTCAGAACATTAAATTTATCTAAAGTAAATATTGCCTGGGTTTGCAGCTAGGCATTGAGTAAAAAAGTATGACTTCTTAGGCAAGACTTGTTGGGTCTAAGTGCCATATTCTGAAGATTTGTTCTGTAAAAAAAAATATGCTGGCATTTAAGCCTGGCAAAAACTTTGTGTTCCCTGATAAGTAAGCCGTCCTCAGGATGGGAGTGACACTTTCAAGAACTCTAGGGTTTAGGTTTCTCTCCATGAAAGATGAATATCCTTCACAAAGACACTTGTTTATTTATTTGAATCTGGCCATCACTCTGAAAGCATCTGGTCCTCAGAGAAAAGAAGCTTTTTTCAGGAATCATCTTCATATGAGAAAATATTGGAAGGTGAAATGCAGTGATAATTTCAAACATACTTGCTCTGGCTCTTTTACTGGAATGAGTGTGACTAATTCTACTATCTCTAGGGGAAGGACCATCAATCAGGACACTCCACCACCAGTGTTTGTTAGGCTCATTCTTGTGGGGAGCAGAGAAGTATGAAAGAATTTCAATGTGTTTACACTAACATTTAAATAATAGATGAACTGGGAAGATATGAATCATGGGAATCAGTTGTCCCAGTCAATGCAGCCTGAACTGAATCATAGGACAGTTGGTTTTTATTTATGTATTTTTGTAGTTGATGCCAAATACACAGTATAACAACAAGTTCTACAGAATATGACATACAGTAAGAATTATACTCCATGTCATGTCATTATTCTCAAAAAAGCATCAGAAGGAACCAAGCTGAGTATCTTATTTCTGGAGGTTACATGCAAACAGGGTAAGGTTTAGTTTCTTTGTCACTGAAGGCAGAGGAGAAAGAAAACAGTACAGAAGGGCAAATAATTTCCAAAAGGAATCAGCAGCCTACCCAGACAGAATCGATAAATGAGCAAAGCAGAGCCTGTCTACAGCTTGGTACCACTCTTTTTGAAAACAGGGGGACATTTATAATTTCAGACGTACAGCAGTATACCTCTATTTGGGACATCTGGCTGAAAGTTTATAAAATACAGTCATTCCAATATTGCATTAAAAATCAAATTAAAGGGCAGAGACTTAAAAGTATCCCCTAACAGAGAAGAGATGGGTGCCTGTCACTGCTGGATACCTGCTTGAAATACAACAAATGGCAGAACACAATAGAAGGCAAAAAATTTTAAGAAAGGGGGCATCTGCATAATTTCAAAGAAGGCATACTTTAGAGGAACTATCTCCATTTTGCTGATTTGTGTTAAATCTTTAATTTTATTTATTTTTTTCAAATTGAGGTAATAATAGTAATAAGAAAGCGGGAAAATACAATATACGGTTATTTTACAAAAGCGGATGTTGGCTAGAGGTGGGCTGGTCTTCAACTATTCCAATTCTTGTCCAATTTGTGGTCAAGAGAAGGGATAAACAGTTGTGTTACACCAGTCTGTCATAATATTTCATCTCAAAGATACCAATTCATGGTGGTTTATCAGATATAAATAATTGTTTATCACCACCTATTTGTTGAAGGAACTAGCAATTTGTTATGAAAAGGAAATTTTAGAAAATTACTTACTTTCAATGGAGGTAGAGATAACAGTGACATCAGTGTGCCTATGTGGCAACATGAATATTTAGGCACTAGAGACAAAAAATGTATTCTTTCCCCCTTCAAAGGGAAAAACTGCATAAGAGAAATAAACTAATTTCAGATACACATATGATATAGTAAAGTGAAATCTACCATGGTTTTTCTTCAAAAGAGCTAAACAAGGATTTTTGATGAATAGCAATGCTTAAGAACATTTTTGGAGCTATGCTGGACCTCAGGATGTCTAAGTTGATCAGCTGAGTTCCATGGATGCTGACCTTTGCATGTATTATCTTATAGTTTCTCTTACCCTCTTTTTTATCTTGGTTTTGTAAATGCATACCTCGCCTTCTCCCAGCAAGGCAAATTTGAGATTCTCAGTTGAAACATCACTGGTATTTGCTGCAGTAGGTGCAGTGTCATTTATTTATGCTTAAGTAACACATTTACTGTCAAAGGAGCTCCCAGAACCTAGGCCGAGGAAGATGGTAGAAGTTACACAGCAAGATGCAAGTCAAACACTGTGTATTCTTTATTCACTACACCATGAAACATATGGCACAATATACCCAGGGAGCCACCCTCCCTTATGGTGATTCATCCTGCTGAATAGCACAGCAAGTTCAGTCTGGCATTAAATGTTAGCATATGCAGTCTGGCATACCAAGGAGCTCACTGGAATCTGAATTATTGACAACGTGAATGGTCTGTTTGGAAACATCAATTCAGATCAACATCACATAGCAAACAAACTAGCCAAAAATAATACAAACATATTACAGTCAGATTTTATTCCTTAGCTGACCAAAAAAAAAAAAAATTCCACAGGAACTTTAACATCTGCTTCTCATCTGTCTAGATGATGTGAATTTATTACCTTTGCATCCAGGTGTGCATCATTTCTTGTTACATTTTAGCATCCAATACTCATATGTCATTCATTTCTAAGGATATCAGAAAGAAATGGTCTTTCAGAAAAGAAACTGACTCAGGATGATGAAAAAAATAGTCTTAATACTGATGGCAAATCTAATATCGGAAATAAATAAATTTCAACATCGAATGCTGAAAAGATGAAATAGATGGATAACAAAGATTAACTGAAAAAGCCATTTTGGACTGCAGTATAACAGGACTGTCTGACAGTCCCATGAATTCATGTACCTTCTTGTGCTTTTTGCAGTTACAGTCCAGGCAGCTCAAAGGTGCAGGGGCACTCAGAGGTGATCCTGTATTTGTGGAGGGTCGTTTCCAGCACCTGGGATTATAAGAGAGACCTTCAAAGAACCTACAACCTAGAAAGAACACCTGTAGCAGGAGTAGAGCTTTGGCTTCAAAATGACTTGGGGTTCAGATTTCTAATATGAAACATTTGCCTTCAGTAGAATATCCTGGCTCACACCATCATAAAGGCTGGTAAAAGTCTCTTAAGCTAATGGGAGGGAGGTGAAAAAGATGGAGAGTAAAGAAGCCATTATAAAATGCCAGTATGTGTAACTCTGCAGTTTGAGTCTGATCCATGCTGGAGTCTTCCATTTCATCCTCTGAAGAGAAAATGACAGCAGGAAACTTCTAGTGTCAACCTTCGTCTACTTTTCTGCTTTTAGTAATGTTTTTTGACTAAACTTCTTTCCCGCTGCATTTCTTCCCACAACTTTTCTCATTTAATCTCATCTTCCTTCAGCAGCTTGGACTAATCCTACTGCTGCCTGTGAAATTTCTGAGTGTGCTGCTGCATTTGTCAAGAATCATCCAAGTTCAGAATTAGAAAGATACTGGTTATTTGCTGTACAACTATTACAAATATGATGCAGCATAAAGTAAGAATTTGTCCAGAGTGAGATTAAGGTATGAGATTGGAATTTACAGTGACAAGAAGAAAGCTGAAGGATTCTCTGGGGTTTTGTGAACTTAGAAATCCTCTAATGGGGGACAGGTTGGATATTTTGCAGGGTGTTTTTGTTTCCAAAGGCAACACCAACGTGGATTCTTGCAAAAGGGTGAATATATGGCAAGAGTACCCCTATTCTTTATCCAGCACCCATAAAAAGAGCTTACAGCTATAGTCTATGAATTAGCAAGTTACTTTTTCCATTTTTGCATACTAAGAAGTATCTTCCTATGCACTGAACTATGAACAAAATTTTGTCAAACAGCCTATAGAGAGGGTCATTCTCTTACCTGTGTATTATCTTTTCATAATTTAAGTTAATTGTATAACCCTTGATCGCAAGTAGGTAAAGCTATAGAATGCAGAATTTTTTCTTTGAAAAAACATCTTATCCATTTGTTATTAAACTTCCTAAAAAAAAAAAAAAAAGGAAATTTGGTCCCCAAAGGAGGCTAATCATGTAAGAATTAAAGGATTAGCTAAGAAAAAAATTTCTGCAGATTTATTCAGAATTTAGAAAAATATAGCACATGTGGCTAAATATTGCCAGGAATCTGCATTTTCACATGAATCCAGTAAAAGACCACAATAAAATATTCTAAAGAGGAAATGCTTCATATATACAAAAAGCAATCCTCTTATGTAAGTTCCATCACAGAGTTCTTTATCCAGTCTGCAGGAACTAAGCAGAGGAACTACAATTATTTAGAGTAAAAGTACTGAGGAAATTAGAAGATAAACATCATGAGGTATGGGGGAAAAACCAAACCTTGGGTGGGATGACTACGATGAAAAGTAGCAGGTGTTAAGGAGAGAAATGCACATCTCTCTTACAGCAAATTTCACAAATTGTCACTAGCAAAAAAGTCAATTGTTCAATTTTTCACAAAACTTTACTTTTTTATTGGATTCAGTAGCCTGGAAATTTTGGCTAAATCTGTAATTTTTTTCAGGATACAGCATACAATGTCAAGGAACAGCTTATAAAAGTAGACCCATTTATTTTTTACCCCTTATGCTAATTTAAACCTTGTCTAGCTCCTTATGACTATATGATGCAAGAAACCAAGCAACCTGCAGTAAAAGCTTTCATATGAAAGTGTTTTAACTTTAGGAGGCACTACATGATTCTTTATGTATAATTATTTCGATGTAATAATAACATTAATAATACCCATGTTAAGGTTCCATTCTTTAACGTAATGTGTAAACAGTAAAAAATTAACCTTCAAAAAGTCAAGGAAAATTACACCCACCTTATGAATGAGGAAACTGACTTTAAAAGAGTTCTCAAACTCAAAAGATACTGCATGTGTTAGCATAAATAAGACCCATACTAATAACTGAAGGAGACATAATTTTCTTTCTTGTGACTATTTTGAGATATATATTTATATATAGCTCATGGTATTAATAGTGATGATTAATGAAGACAAAAAAGAAGCAGTGGGTACAAAATGGAAAAATATTAAATACACATTCTCTTAATTTTCATGTTTAAGTGGTTTACGTGACTTTCTGACTACTCTTTTCTACTGACCTGTTAACATAAGACCTACAGTCAGGTGGGCTGCATGGGAGATGATTGTGCTAATGGACTAGAGGGGGAACAGGTGAGAGTGAGTTAGCAGATGGAAGCTCTAGATGCCACTTTACAACGATAGGAGAAATTGTCTGAGTGTTCAGAGACCTCTCGTCACAAGCTACACAGCCATCACTTCTACTAGAGCTTCCTTGACTGTGGTCAAGCTCATTCATTATCTGTATCACTAGCAGACTATAGAAGATTTAGATACTGGAATCTGAATGAAATCAAAGACATTAGCAAGGCTGAGATGTGTGAAGACTAAAGTTTTTTGAGAGCAATGCAGATAATGGAATGCATCGCTCAATATTCAACAGGAAAAAACTACATAGAGGTCTTTTTTTTTTTTGTGGTTACACAGAACTATCTATTGATATCTTCCTTCTTCTTAAGGGAAAAATGGCTAAATTAAGTTGTTGCTGTTGTCGTTGTTGTTGTTATCATCATTATTATTATATTTCTTGTCCAAAGTGTAATCCAAACAAACTGGAAGGAGCCACAGAGTCAGAATTCTCACTACTTTCCTCATGACCAGCTTGGACAAGAGCCACCTCTCTTCCTCCTCTGCTCAATACACCATAATTTCATGGTTCTTATGTCTGGGGATAGCATCAGTAAAATCAAGCAGTGAGATTCTCCTCGCAGGTAGACCGAAGTAGTGAGTTTCCACCGGCAAGCCCAAGGAAACCCCTGAAAGCTTACATAGGCAGGCAGAAAGCCAGGTGTCAGGCAGGTGTGATTAGCCTTCTAACATAATAAATAAACATGTCTGTAGTAGAAGCTTTACAAATATTCAGCATTCCACAATCTCTTCACACCCTGGTTATAAGAAATTGTCAACAGAATTTTTTCAAGGCTAGAATCTGTTTTTTCAAGGGATTCTGTACTCAATTCCTTGTCTATTCACATTTGTATGTAAAGGCATAAACTGACTGACAGAGGGAAGTATGACAAAGAATTTTGACTCAAGCAGAAAAAAAAGCCTTCAGATGAAGGTATTTTCATTTTTTAATGTTACCAATTTAGACATACTTCTCAGCATAGCAGACAGAAATTAGATATTAATTCTCTTATGGTAATAAAACTGCAAAACTGCCGCTCTGCAATGGACACTGCATCAGTGGTCTGCGAATCATGAAGGACTAAACAAAAAGGCATGCAGATGAAGGTATTTAGGCAACTGAGTGTACCCATACAGTTTTTTCAGGTTTCTAATCAATGAAAAGAGAAAAAGACAAGGAAAACCCCAAACCACCAAACAAAAATACCCACAAACCTTTTATGTTAGTACAACTGGAATGATTTGTCCAACCACATCTGTTTTACACGTCCTGGTTCAGTATCCATAGTCACACTGCTGAAGCCCATTTTATCACATGCCCTTTTGTATTTCCCACAGAATGCAAAATAATGTAGTGTGGTATTTCTCTCCCAGCCCATTTAATTTCCTAGATGGCATGCAAGAACAATGGTGTTGCTCCGAATTCGTATCACTGCAAGGGAATGTTCAAAATGTAAAATGAACAAACTGAGTTTTCTCCTAAAGAAAGAAAATATTTGTATTCAGAGTTTCTGATTACTATTCCCTTTATTGGATTAAATTTTGCTTGTTTTGGGTTGTAGATTTGTTGGGTTTTTTACAGAAAATTTGAACTCTGTGCAAAGGCTAGGCTGATACTGACCTTTCAAATTTTCTGCTACTAAAAAAAAAGGGGTTGGTGTTCAATTATCATAAATTATTGTGATAGTTATCATTGATTGCCAAACCGTTTAGAAACATTCAATAATTAATCCTCACATTAGCCTTGTGACAGAGGAATAAAAATGCAGTGCAGCTTTCCAGAATCCAAGCAAAATTAAAGCTCAGAAAAGGTATAAATAACCTATAGGCTTTCTACAATCTCTCTCTTATTCTCTATGGAAAATTTCACACCAATACTAATTTTGGCATGCTTATATACTGCTCTATTTCCTTTTTCAAAAACAAACTAATGAGCCACAATGATGAGCAGTTCACCATCATTCAAAGGCAAGATGCATTTTCAAAATTCAGCTCCTAAGCTTTTGCTGACTTTTTGAGTGTTGCAAGGATATCAGTTTGATAACCATCATTGGTTTCTTCTATAAGAAATGAGAAAGAAGAATACTAAGTCATAGTGATTCCCAGCCCAGATACTTTTGAGTAGGACTTACAATGACAAAGAAAATTTCATCGTATTTTTTTGAGCATCCAGTTTCTGATTGGGACTATGAAGTCAGCATCACAGACAAGATGAGAACTTCCTGATCCTGGAGTCTTTTCTCCCCTCTCAGATTTGTTAAATAATCAAGACAATTCTTCCTGTGATTTACCACTCCTTCATAAAGGTTTCTCTAACCTCTCTTTCATTATGACCCAAAGTTCCTTGCACCTAATAAAAATATGAAATTTGACTTTTAATGAACACAGTTCAACACTAGATAATCTTATGGATAGTAAATGCAGAGGAGAAAGTGAGAGCAAGAAAGTGAACAAGTCCTTCATCTCTATAATATATGCCAATTGAACCATAAGTGAAAAGCTGTTGCACCATTTTGAAAACAAAAATTGTGCTTTTTCTCTCTTTTTTTTCCTTTCTTTTTCCTTTTCTTTCTTTTTTTTTTTTTCCAATGTTCTGTGCTTGCCTTACCTGGCACAGGGGGATAGGATGCACAGACTTCTTTCATCTGAAAGAGTTGTCTTAAATCATTCCTTTACAGGCTTTGGAGTGCTAATAAACTTGCCACGTTTTTTGTATTCATCTGAATAATAACTAGCTGTAGGGGCTGGTGAAACAAGAACCATATTTTTTCCAGAGTTGACTGGTTCTGAAGCTCATGGGAATGATAAATTCCAACAGAGCTGGGGTTCTCTCAAAGCCTTCCTCTGTCCCATACTACCTACAGCACTGTGGTCACTGTGCTGATTTGGTAAAGTTACTAATTCATCTCGGGCTATACTCTTTTCCAGTGACTAGCACTTCATTACGGTAAAAAGCTTCATGATGAAAGAAAATATTCACTGAGAATTCTGCTTATGAATGGAAAAATATCAAGTTTTCTACCAGCTTTCATGTTATATTTCTCAAGAGTAATAAGGACAAAAGCATAACACTACATTTTTCTGATCCAGCGAACGATCCATCATGGTGACACTAAAGTACTAAGAGGTGCGAGACCTGAATCCTGACAGAATGGGGTCCAGTGTTACTAACTTTCACTTAATTAAAAAAAATATTCTGATTGTAAATATTTGACTTCAGAGCTGTGCAAATGCCTTCCTCTAAACACATCTTCCTACTTTGATCTCAAGCAACTACATAAAATTCCACATCCTTAGTTTCAGCCATCGATACTATTAAAAAATTTTCAGCCATCAATACTATTAAAAAATTAAGAAAAATCTTTTATTTTTTATTCAGGACCGTAAGTCAGACCCCAGTTAACCAATTTTGTTTGTGATATTCGCCAAGGACCAAACAAAACATTAGGCTGCAAACAATCATGGAAAGGGCAACCCCACAGGAATTTGTTTAACAAAGTTCTAAGTATTCTTAAAAAGAAAATGAAATAGAAGGTGGAATTAACTTTAGGGAAGTTGAAATAAACTTTAACACCTTGACTACAGCAAGAATAGCACACATTTTTAACTGCAAGGAAAATTCATTGGGTGAACACACTACTACCAAGAAAAGTTGCAGATTGTCCATTTCTGTTTTATCAAATCAAGATGTGTCAAAATACAAAATAGGTCTGTATGGAACAAGCAGTAGTCATAAAAAGTTGAGAGAGCTCACTGTAAGAGAAATTGATGTGGTTCAACAGTTTGCATTGTTCAAGTCAATTCAGTTGATCCAATGGTCCCTTCTGACCTTAAGGGACTCTACTTATCTATGAAAAATTCTAGTTGAACATTATAAAGCTATTTAAGAAATATTACAATTTTAATGAGCTCTTAACAATTCATTCACTTGAAGGCTGGAGGTAAAAAAAAAAGAGAGAAAAAAATTATTAAGCAACAGTGTCATGAATGTTTATACTATAAATCAGGAACATTTAAATAGCAGATTCATACATGAGATCTGGACTGCAAATAAATTTTCTCTACCTTTGCTACATTATACAGTATGTGATGATCCTTGAATCCTTAAGAGAGACCTTTTATTTCTTGTGACTCTCCATGGCTTAGCTACCTGCCGTGGTGCTGTCTGCTGGCTAGCGTGACCACAAGCACCGGGCACCCGCCTGCACTGGAGGGGGAGACGGAGGCTGGTCGCTGCGCAGGAGGGCAGGCGAAGTCCCAGCTCAGTTTTGCCTTACCCAATGTTGGCAACGGTGCGCGGAGGAGTCAGGAAAGAGGCGGAGAGGGTCCTTCGTGGTAGTAGGAAAGGGTTTATCGATGACAACAGTCCAAAGGAAGTCAAGGAAGGGGCACAAAGAACCGAAGAAATGGCTGTGACATGGCGTTTTATACCCCTACAGAATGGGAGGGGAAAGCACACAGCAACCAAAAACATAACAGCAAGGGGGCGTTACATAGGTGGGGAAGAGGTGTACCACTAATAGAAACAGGGGTAGGTGGGGAGAATTAACATGGGCCAGTTGGGATCCGAGGAACAGAGAAGGTTCTAGAAGGGGAACCAAATATAGAGGGGAAGGGGAGAAGATGGCAGTGGCCTATTATGGGGATGTAATCTGCATGTCCCACACAGCTTTCTGGGAACTCAGCCTAATCTTTAAGGCTCTTGGGCTGTGTGGGCATCAAACCACTGGACCTGTGGGTCCACTTGGTCTTGCTGGCCGTGGCAGCGGCCGTGGCGCACGACAACAGCTACCTTATAGTGTAGTTTTAGAGCCATGAAGGAAACATAAGGCCTTTCCTGGTTTGACAAAACTGAGGATGTATTTACTTTGCACTGGACATTGCCATGGACTTGCCCCATACAGAGGTTGATCACCATCTCAGCAATGGCCACATTTCAGCAAGAGTGTGAAGGACACAAGTTGCCAACTATCAGAGCTGACGTGTTGCTTAAATGGTTTAAATAATTTATTGTAAGTAGTAATCTGTAAAATCTGCAAGTATCTGAGTTCACTGCAAGTATCGAGTTACATCTTATCTACACTTGGTAATATCCTACAATACGAGAAGAAATTCTTCATTTATGGAGAGAAACGTAGACAGTTAATATATGTTGATTTTAGATGAGATAAATCACACCTTCAGAGTGGGATGTCTGTCTAAACAAGGAGAGGAGATAACAAGCCTAAGTACAGATATATCTATATGTGTAAATTCCACAAAGGGAAAACACAATTGGTTTGGAGATTCAATGAATAGAATCAATTTTTAAAATATCATTTTCTGTTTGTTTTAAAACATCTGCCACTGTGAGGAATGAATGTTCTGCTATGTTTTCAAATGGAAAATAATCTTGATTTATGATAGTTATGGTATAGTAGTGGTTTTGTTTTCAGTTTAAATTCCTGTCTTTGGTGATATTCACATGTAATCTGACAAGTGTCAGATTTATAGAGAAGAAGAGAGTTTGCAGTGAAAGAGAGAAATAAAGAGCTCTATTTACTGAAACTGTTGATGTATGTGTGTGTCTCTGTGTAAAAAAGCACACCCTGAAATTTTGTGCACATTGCTAAAAATATGCTTACTTCAAAGACAATTCAAAGGCACTTTACCGTTGTAGAACTGAGGTGTTAGTCATGTTTTTAAAGAAGATCATATATGTAAAATAAAATGGCTCAAAATAGAAAATCTAAAGTAAAAACAGAAACAGAATTAAACTACGATGTTCTGATTGCCTTCTCAGAAATATCGCTTATTTCCAATGCATGCAAAGCCAAAAGATAAAAAGGATATCCTGGTACATTACCACATAACAACAATTACTTATGTTAAAACATTAACACAGTCACTCATATTTATTAAAAAGAGAAATAGTTTTCATTAAAACATTTTTGTCCAATTCTTGTAGGGAAATATTTGAAAGTGACCAACTTAATGTGCATGTCACAATAGAAGTGAGTGATTTTGCATATCTAGATAATCATTATATATATGCTTGTAAGCATTACAGAGGAAACTACTATCAGTTAATGACTATTTTTTCGCAGAAGTTGCATAATTTCGCTGTGTTCTTTGTATTAGTTCAGTGTCTAGAGGTTCCTGAAGAAAACAAGACACCAATATTTAGGTAACATATGACTACACAGTTGATGGAGGAACACAACTAACAGACCTGTTTGGTCAGTCACATGGAAGCTTCTGCAAGGCCCTGCAGCATGTATGGGAAAAGGTTTGGCCAGATCAACGTGGCTACCACATTACCAAGGCTACAAGAGGCCTCTGCTTGCACATACATGAGAGGTAGTGCCAGTTCAGCTTGTCTACCTACCTGCCTGGAAATCTATCCAAGACCAGCACTTACCACAGGCTTGCATCAATAAAACAATGACTTTGAAAGTGGCTGCTGCCTTGGGGCTTGTTCAAAAGGCAAACTCAGCCTTTCAGCCTGTGACCTCAGGTACTGTAAGCTGAGACCTTACAAATTAAAATACTAAGTGTTTAATGCAGTTTTCAGGGTAACATTGCACATACTGTAGCTTACAAAACTTAAAAAAAAAAAAAAAACAAGAGAAAACAGTTTGGAAGAAAGAATATCACTCTTTCCTCTAAACTGATGAAAAGTCAAGGTCTGGAGAGAAAACATAACTTACCTAAGGTCACACAGGAAGCCTGTGACAGTCAAAAATTGAAATCAAATTTCCTGACTTTCAATCCATTGCCTCAGCCATAAGAGGATCTTTCCTCTCTCATTGATTTAATTTATTGATTTATCTTTTTTTATTCTGAGCATCTGGTTGACTACAAAACAAAATGGTTCATGTGATTATTGTAAATAACTTCATATTTTGATGCTATTTTCATTAGTTTTATGTGTCCTGAAGATACTTCAAATTGGGCATCTATTATATATTATCACTGAATAGGTATATTGATTAATTTATAAAGATGTCATAATTAATTTTCTTCCTTATTTCCACATAACAGATCAATTTTCAAGAGAACATATCATTATTTTACACAGAAATTAACCTTGGGCACTTCAAATAGTGTCTATGCATATGTACTTCATTATCTGTAATTTACATGCTATGTCAGTCGCTGCTAATTCCTCAGAGAACATAACCATAGAGTGAACAAGAAGCATTTCAATGTCTTTTACAGAATAATTTTAAGAGTAAAGAGGGAAATGGCACAATCCCAAATGCTTCTTTTCCTTCTACTGCTCAAGATGAAGCTACCGTCCTCACTTCTACTATACCTAGAGTGGCATCTCAAGGCAGAAAAAAACGTCAGGATTATTCACAGGCTCATCACATGCCTCACACAGGGAAGTTAGTATTAAGCCAGAATGATGCAAAATCATGTCAATAAAGGCCTGAGTCTGCAATGTCTGCTTTTAGTTGTCTAAAAATGACAGGCACTGACTCAAAATAAGTGAAAACTACTTTTATGGATCAGACCAGGTACTTCAGTCCTAAGAAATGTCAATATCTACTGGGTGTTATATCTCAGTGAAGAGATTAAGTGAATCAACAAATTTTATAGACCATACTAGAATCCCAAAGACTCCTGTGATGTAATATGGAGATTCTTAAGCACTAACAAAATAAGGGACTGGCTTGTATTGGGGGCCAATTCCATTTTTCTGTCTGAAGAACAGCAGATACATGTTTTGCTCAAGCAATTCCAGACAAGAAACAGAAAATGTGTCTGAATCTTTTAGAGATTCATTATAATCCAGGGAAACAAAAAAAATCAATTTATCTCTGTATATTTAAAGAAAAGCACCCAACAACTTCTAATGTATTAAGTTCCACAATTGTATGGAGTCATAAGCTGTTATCAATTGATCTGAAAGTGATGTTTTGTTTGCTGTCTTTCTCAGCTTAATGTGTTTCTTTTATTAGGTATCATATGAGCAAGAGTTGACTAACCTGGAAGATACATCAATGCATGTTTGGTCGAAGTCTGTTCTTCCATCTAGCGGAGATCCATTTACTGTTCAGTTCATGTGATAGTTACCACATCAATTTAACTTAAATATTTTAAATGTTCTCTTTGGGCTCTTTCAGCAAGGAACTTGTCTCCCTAAGTATGTGTACAGCACGTGTGTTAAGTTAGCTTCACCCTCAAGAATTTTTTTAAGCATACACAAGAAACATACACACAGGTACTTCATATTCTACAGGTTCTAGAAGGACAAAAGCTCCTTTAAGCACACAGAGATTTTCTGAACAGAGTTTAATAGCTGTTTAGCTAATTATTAATAAGAAATTAAGACATGATGAACCTACCTGCCTTTGCTATTTTTTCATTCAACAAAGGAATCACAATACCTGAGACTATTGAAACTGTGAAACGGAGCCTTTGAGCCCATGAGGTTTTAACATCAAGACTGCTCAGGAATAGATATCCAGGAGAAGAGAAGGCTGTCTCTAGGGAAACTGTCAATACTTAAAGGCAGCTTGTGAGAAAGATGGAAAAGAACATTTTAGTCTGGCCTCTAATGATAGGACAAATGGTAATTGTTTTAAACTGACACAGAGTAGACTGATATTAGATATAAGGAAGAAACTTTTTTCAGTGAAGGAGGTGAAACACTGTCACAGTCTGCCCAGAGAGGTGTTGGATGCCTCGTCCATGGAAACATTCAAGGTAAGGCTGGACAGGGCTCTGAGCAACCTGATCTAGTTGAAGATGTCTCTGCTTACTGCAGGGGGGTTGGAACTAGATGATTTAAAGGTCCCTTCCAAACCAAAGCATTCTATGATTCTTCGGTTGTATGATTCTATGGTATGTGTCTAATTGCTATGTAATTTAATAATGTAACTCAATGGGTAGACTATTTCCTGCTGCTTTGAGCATTAATAGTACTTCTTTTAACCTTTATGACCTACAGAGATTCTGCTGTAACGCTCAGAGGAAAAAGGAGGATGGTACTCATCTTGAATAGCTTGCCTGGAACACAGCATATCTGTTACCACTATCATAACTCACACTAAGAACAAAAGGACTAGAGAAGACCTAAAATATCTTCAGCCTTATATAGGATAAAGAATATTCATATGGATATACTCGATTTACTGCACAGGACAGACAACTGCACACATCACTACAGGAGACTAGTCATCAGGGAAAAAGACCAGTCTGGATAAACAGATGACTTAGGCTCGATCTTAGGGAAAAAAAAGAGAATTTATCATCTCTGCAAGGAGGGTCAGGTATTTGGGAGGACTATAAAGATGTGGCGAGGTCATGTAAGGAGAAGATTAGCACGGCCAAAGCCCAATTAGAACTTGGTTTGGCCACTACAGTTAAAACCAAAAAAGTTTCTATAAGTACATTGGCAGCAAAAGGAGAGTCAAGGACTGCCTTCATCATTTGTTGAATGCATAGTAGAATAGGGGATGAGGAAAAAGCAGAGGTGCTTAATGCTTTTTTTGCCTCAGTCTTCAATATCAAGAGCAGTTGTCTTCAGGATACCCAGCTCCTGAGCTGGAAGTTGGTGATGGGGAGATGAGTGAAACCCCCACAATCCAGGAAGAGATGGTTAATGATCTGCCTTGCCAAAAAGACACTCACTATGGGGCCTGATGGGATCCACCGCAGAGTTATGAGGGAACTGGAGAAAGAACTTGCCAAACCACTCTCTAATGTCTACCAGCAGTCCTGGTTAACTAGACACATTCCAGATGACTGGAAATCGGCAAATGTAACACCCATATACAGGAATTTTTGGAAGGATGATCCGGGGAAATACAGGCCTTACCATGGTTCCATGCAAGGTTATGGAAAAGATTATCCTGAATGCCATTACATAGCACATGCAGAACAACCAGGGTATCAAGCCCAGCCAAAGTGAAAGGCAGGTCCTGCTTGACCAATCAGATCTCCTTCTGTGACAGGGTGACCCATTTCTGTAGGTGGATGTGGTCTATCTAGACTTCAGTGAAGTGTTTGACACCATCTTCTACTGCATCCTCCCAGAACAACTCTCCGCTCAAGTTTTGGATAGGTGTGCTCTTTGATGGGTAAAAAACTGGCTGGCTGGCCAGGCCCAGAGAGTTGTGGTTAATGGAGCTAAATCCAGTTGGTGGCAGGTCACTAGAGGTGTTCCCTGGTCTCAGTTTTGGGGCCAGTTTAACATCTTTATTGATGACCTGGATGTGGGGATTGGGAGCACCCTCAGTAAATTTGCAGATGACACCAAGTTGGGTGGGAGTGTTGGTCTGCTTGAGGCGAGGAAGGGTGTACAGAGAGACCCAGAATGACTTGGTCAGTGGGCTGAGGACAACTGCAGAAGGTTCAATAAGGGTGTCTGGATCTGGCACTGGGTGATCTGTGTTTAGTGTTTTAGGGGTTACAGTGGCCGTGCTGGGTGGATGGTTGGACTTGTTAATCTTAAAGGTCCCTTCCAACCTTGACAATAGTATGATTCTAGGATGAAAGTGTCATCTCAACGGTCTGACAAAATGAAGAAAAGATTAATGAATCCAATCTACATAATTTATTTCAATCACAAAAAAATTAACTATTTTAAACCTGAAGATTTATCTGTAGATAAATGGATATTGCTTTTTCTGTGAAAGTACAAGGATGGTAAAACATGTACTACCCTGAAATTTTCTTGATCTGCTAATCTTACTACGTTTTGGGCAAGACTACTATTTTACTACTATGTGTGAGAGGCCAAGTATCCTAATGATTGTTTCTAACACAGTTGCTGTTTATAAATATCAGGTAATTCAGCAAATTAATTAAAATCACATGACCTTTTCAGATGAACATTCACAAAGACCAAATGAGTAACAGAGGGTCGTTTCAAACAAATTTGTGAAAATCCTCAGGTCCTATTTGTCGTAAGTCCTATTTGTCAAAGAATGAAAAATAATGAAGAAAAGCAGAGAAATCGTCTTCATAAAAATACTTAATAATCAGTTGAAAGAGTCAAAGTTGGTGTTATTAATTATAAAGTGAAAAAATACAGTTTGTCTTTTCCATGAAAAAATACAGTTTATCTTAGCACTTACATTAGGGAAGAAAATGGCATGGAACAACTGATCTCTGAACAGAAAACTGAAAATAGTTCAGAAAAACTAATCTTGATTTGCCAACTGCTTTTCTCTTCTTTGCAGTCATTATCTACAGTAATGGGCTGAGACAACTATACAGGAAATTAAGATGTACATTTGGATCATTGGTAAATGAGCCATTAGGCAATAGACAACTGATTTGTTCTGCTTACATATTATACAGAATACTTCACTTTTAGAAAGGAGATGAAGAATTAGTTGTGAATTGCCTGGTATTTGTATGCTTTGGTGAACTTTCCCAGAATGTAGCTTTAGTAGAGTTTTTCTTCATTGATCCAGGACAGTGAAGTAAAAGCATATTATCAATACATATCACACATAATAATGGCTGTAGATATTCTGATTTTCTCTGTTTAAGGCCTAGCAGATGTACGTAAGAGATAAGAGGATATCACATATTACCTATGAACATCAAATGGAGTGGGTGTGGATGGTGGAGAGAGTTCAAAAAGTTACTTTAAGTTTAAAATAACATTTCAAAATGGTTGAGGATTTTGGTGACTGGGAGATCCTTTACTTTTGCACAATCATGTACCACATCAGGGAAAAATTAAGCTGGGAAATCATATTCCCAAATTTCACTTCTGCATACACTGAACCAAGTTTATGTAAAGATGCTTGCACTAGTAAGGAAACAACAGAAGACCACTTTCTGAGAGAAGAGCATCCCTTACCCATTATGATCTCTTTTGAAGTAGTTGCTTGACTAATGAATTTGTACACATCCCACCTCCAACCTTGCCCATCCCACTTTCCACATGTGTTTGCATTACTGAGAGGTAATTATGATGAAAAATACAAACCAAGTGAAAAGGAGATGGGATGTGACAGCTGAAAAAAGACCAAATACACCAGACAACTCATCTTCTGACCTTTCAGCAGCCACCAGACCAAATGAATAGAAGGATAAGGTCAATAGGTAAAAAACAGACACAGCACGAATTATTTCATTCACTGATCTTGAAGGTTGGACAATTTAAACAGAGTATTGTATGGATAGTTTTTCTTAATGATTCATCAATATATATAGAAAAAAATGCATTCCTTTATAAAAGATTAATTTATGTGTCAGTGTCCTATTGTCAGGGGCAAAGAATGGATTGAATCTGTTAGTTGTTCTTTAACCAAGAGCATAAAGAATGTACACAGATTTGTCTCTTTCTAAGAAAAGAAATTATGGAGGTATTAGCAGCACTTATATTCAAGCACTTACACTACACATTATTCTACCTAAACTCTCCCTACGATCAGCTGGATGAAACACTCCTGCAGGCAGGAAGTTTAAAGTGTCTTAGTTACATTTATGCTCTGAACATCTCCTAGATAATTTTCTTGCTATTCAGTAGAAATCTTACCCCAAGAACCTAATACTAGATAGTTAAGTTGTTGGACTAAACCAAGTAGGGGAATCAGTCTTCCTAATTATTTTCATGAGTTTAGGATTGCTTCAAGACAATAAACTAATAAACTTACCAAAATATGGTTAATAAGATGCTGTTTATATAATTTTTTATGACTCTCTGGAAGACTGGGAAGACACTTTAAAAAGAATGGTTGGAATGAAGATTCATTCACAAGACGAGTCAAAGCACATTGCAGCATCATTCCACAGCAGGACATACAGGTCTTAAGTATCTAAAAGAAACAGAACACTCATTGAAGAATTGAAGGATGGAAACTGATTTTAAAATAGCATTTTTACCATAGAAAAAAGTAGTCCAGAAACTGGGCATATTCACCATTCAAGAGACTAAAAAAGCAGTATATTGAAGACTGTTGGAAAACAGGCTTTCTGATTATTGCTACTGGTTATCAAGACTTTTTAACTGGGAAAGGCAAAAAAAAGGGAAAGGAGAAGGGGAAGGGGAAAAGGAAATTGAAAAGAAGAGGAAAAAAGAAAATATAACACATCATTATACCACAATACAACGATTAAAATTAGAAACTGAAACACAGAAAGGTCAACTGGCTTGCCCCAAACAACTCACAAAGCCTGTGCCACAGTCACTGCCAGAAAAATTAACTTTAATGTTTTTTATCTACAAGTTCATCATTCGTGTTAGACGTCCAGGTTTAGACTATGTTCTTTTGCATTTCAGTAAAGAATTCAAATCATGTTAATACTATGCAACTAAATAACACAAACTCAGCCAAGTTTAACCATTTCTTCTTCTCCTTTTTACATCACAATTCTTTCAGTCATAATAAGTAAAATCAGACTGTGCTCACACTGAAAGCCTAAATAGTCACTTGGAGAAGTTGTTTACATCTCAGCATAAATCACTGAAAATAGCAAGCTTTAATGGAAATGCTGACCAGCCTTTCCTGCATAGCTCCCAATAATGAAAGATTCCTGTCTGCCTTACTCTCTCATTGCCATGTAACCATTTTTCTTCCATTCATTAGTGGAACATCATATAACTTAACAGAGATTAACATATGTAAAGAATGTCATCCCAGAGGGATTTCTGGAACAAAAGAATATTTTTCTATAGTTGGCAGTTTTGGTAAGAGCTCATTTTCTAATCTACAGTAGTTGTTAACTTCACAAAGAAATGAATTCTCTTTCTTCAGGTTTTAAACCAAATGCCCCATTTTTTGGCTTTGTGTCTTGGGCTTGTGGATGTCTTAAATAAAAATAAAAGCACAAAATCCCACCCTCCAAGTCTCTGATTGCTTTTTTTAATAGCTCAGTCCCTGAGGGGCTCAGCTTGTTACTGAAATTGTTTTCTTTAATGGGCATTTTGTGCTTTTCCCCTGGATTATTTTACTTACTTGGAGTGGTGAATGCATGCCAGTTCAAAAATCAAACACTGGGGCAAATGCTACAAACACGTTGCCCAACATGTGGTCAGCATTTAGACAAGTATATAAAGCAGAGAATTATTCTGAGCACTGGGAAGAACACTCTTAATTCAGTGTTGCAGCAGATAAATTATCTATCTTATGATTTAGATTATGCTGACAGTTTCACTATGTATTTCCAGTGCCCAAACATACTAATAAGTGTTGTAGGTTTGTCCCAGTTCAGTACAGAAACTAAATTCTGCCTTCAGATGAATGCTGAACAGGCACAATGAAGGGCAGATGTGTTCTATAGGATCTTGGCACTGTCAAGGCACAACATCTGAACTTTGAATTTATTTCAAAAGCCTGAAAGCTTATTTAGTTGACACTTGGGAGGGAGGGAGAGGGAGAGGATATGATTCTCCTCTCACACATGTTTTAAGCCATTGTTAGATTTCTGATTTCATTAGAGTTACATCTGATTTACATGGCTGTCAGTGATGGGATACAGTCTATATAAAACTGAATTAAAAATGTAAGGAATATTCTGCCAGATTTCTGATGCTAAACTTGCTAAAGGAAGACAGATAAAGAAACTGTCTAAAGGGATGGTGGTTACTGAGTTCCTAAAGGATCAGCTTTGGGCCTGTGTTCGCTGAATTTTTTACAAGGCTAGTGCCTAAGTTGTCACAAAGTACTTTATTGAGTGTTATACTGAATTCAAAGTATTTTGTGTCAGAAACAGGAGGCAACTCTTGTTTTTAATTAAAAATAAAAATAATTGATTAAAGGAAAAACAATTAGGGAAATAACCAAGGTAAGAAAATAAAATCCGGGTTCGCAGGGATTGGAGACTCCTTTAGTCCAAACCGACTTTGTACCCAGGGCAGAAACCTGCAGAGCTGGGGTGGCTCCGGCTAATCCGAAGCCGAAAATTAATTAAGGAAACCTCTAGATAGAGGAGTAGGCCCAAGGACTGCAGAGCCAGGCTTTACTAACGGCTATTCCGAGGAAAAAGCGTCTCTCAACTTTTGTCCAGGGGTTTTATACCGCCTTGATCCCTCCCCTAACCGCCCACTGTCCAGCCCCCATGGTTCATGGTGACTGGTGGTACTTCGAGATGAAGTTATTTCCATCCGCCAATGGCTCGCTGTTGTCTAGGGGTACAGTCTCTGGGTGATGTCATTGGTCTCAAAGGCGGGAAAAGTCCTCATTAAAATTCCCAGTTACCATGGAGTCCAGTTGCAGGATAACGGTTAGAGGCTAAAAATAGTTCTTGATCGCTTGAAGGGGTCTGCTCTCCTATAAAATCCTTAACTTAGATCAAGGTTTAACACAATTTTAATTACCATTAAAACTTCATAAAATCATATTGTTACAACAGGTTAACTTTCTGATTAACAAGGAAGGGAAGGGGAGGATAAAATAAAATGTGTTACAAACAAATTACACTCTACTAGTGTAGAACTCCAACTTATATCAGAATTAGCATTCACTGCCAATATAACTTATCTCTGGGAAAAAGGTAAAAGGTGCCACTACTCGAAAGGAAAATACTGACGGGCAACATAATATTATAAAGTTTCTGATATTAAATTAACATGATAAACTTAAAATTCAACAATTCTGATAATTAAAGGAGGGTTTTTGGATTGATGGGGTTTATAGAAACAAGGTTAACAAGGGAACAATGTAAAAACTTTCTAATCAACAAGTGCTTAACAATTAACCTTATTAATGATTCATTAACTTCAACTTAATCACGGGGTAAGTTTTAACATGCAAAAGCCAAACACCAAATTTCATAAATGACATTTTGGAACCTCACAATTTCTTAGTGGTGTCTTATCCTACCAAGGGCTGGTACTAACTTTGTGTTAATCAGTCTTTTGTAAATACATTCTGCAATTTCAATTTTCTATCTATCATCATACCCTGAACAAATCATCATAATATGTTAAATAGTAATGTATTCTATTGAAATGAATCCATTTAGATTAATCCATTTAGATCCAGAGTTAAAGTTTCCAGGTTATTTCTTAACTTTAGGATATTTACTTCGTCTAGTTTTAGGCATTTTGCCATCTAGCAGCCCTAATTTGCCACTACAGGCAATGGAGAACAGACTCTACTTGAGAAAGATTCAAAAACATAAGATTCCTGGTTTAAATAGCCTTCTGAAAGATCTGTCTCTCTGCGTTAACTGGATAGGTTCATTTGCCCACATAATTAGGTAGCTGAACTAGGATTGTCTGACCGTATGTTCCCACACTTAATCTGATGTTACAAATTCTTATTAAGGAACTTCTAATTTCCTGCACAAATTCTTTCATCAAGTTGCTTGTAGTTTTGGAGTTACAGTAGTATGTACTTAATTTCCTTCAACTACTCTTTGGAAGGAAGCACCTTATCCATTGGATTCCCTTAGTCATAATCTGGTTTGCCATATTTACAGTACAGTCAGTGGACTTGCTGGATGAGTAAAATCAACTTTATACTTTCAGTTTCTAGGACATCTCACTTCAACAAGCATTAAAACATGAAGAATCACTCTGATAGTATTCTTCAAGCCCCTGTGACATTGTCAGAAGAGGACTTGCAGGTTCTGTGGGAAGGGAGCAATGACAGTTAGGCATTCTTAGACTGTGCAGTAATATTAAGACAAGATCAGTTTCTAGATCTTTCTGGGGCCTCTAATATCTGTACAACTTTCTGTAGGCTTGAATCCTGAAGTTAATAGCTAAGGTTCTAGTTAGACTACTCAATTTTCCTGTTACCCACAAGAAAACTCAAAGCACAACTGCGCAAAATTGGTGATGCCTGAAAGCAACCCAAGTAGCAAGAACAGTGACTCAAGTCCTGCTTCTCTTTCATGTCAGAAAGATAATCTCTCATTGTAATCTTGACAAAAAATGTCAATACAAGTTTGAATTCAATTGCAGCAATTATTTTTAAAAACTTGCCCTGAAAGTAACTAATTAGGAAAGAAATTCTTACTGTTACATTTCTATTGATAGTCTAAATGAAACAAAACCAGCCTGGAAGAGTCTCCAACAGAAAAAAATTCAGATTTCTGTTGGTTCTTGTGTTCCCCGTTATTGCAAAAAGACAAAAGGCAAGAATAAAACAACACCCATGAGCCTAAAACACTCAAAATACCCAAATAGGAGTTTCCTGATATTGCTGTAGCTTTGCTCACCTGTTGTGGGGAGAAGATGAAAAAACGAAATTCAGCAAGGAGCAAATGCATTTGCTATACTTCACTAGGGACGAACTGTCTGCTCACCTTTGGAGCAGGAACACCAAGGGAGATTGGGGTACTGCTTCAAGGGGGACATGAAACAGGATGGAGTGACATGAAGGTGCTGTGGTCATGCTGTTGAAAACAATGCAGCTAACGAGAACTAAGCGAAAGGAGTAGCCCAGACAGTAACTGAAAGGCGAAATTTGCTTCATTAACTCAAAAATACTATTATTTTTCACTCCCCTACTCATCTTCATCACTGAAGTCAATCAAACTCCACCTAAACATGAAATGATATGAACTTTCCCCTTTCTCAAAGAAAATTATGTAAATATAGCTTAGGTGAGGAGGGAGGTCAGAGAAGACACCGTCGTAACTTCTGGGATCAGTCAACATGCTCATCCTGTCTTCTCCCCCATAGAGATGGCTCTTGGGTAAGAATCTTACTCTATGCACACTAAATATTTCTTTCAAGCTGGCTCTTATTGGTAATTAGAGCTTGTCTGAATATCACTTTAAATTCATTTTTACATTCAGTAAACAACAGCAATCTCTGAACCTCAACCTGTCAGTTCTCTATTACCAGTACATTTGCTAATAAAGTGCCTTATTCCATAAGCTGGAACTTAGTGCAAGCCCTTCAAGGGCGTTAGCAGGGCTTGGCAGCATACTTGGGAAAACAGATAATGTATCAGCTGAGAGCAGGGACACTGTGGGCCATGTGCCCCTGAATAGTTGGTCAAGACACCCTCTGATACAGTGGGCTGCTCAGTGGGGTCCCCGTAACAGGGCACTGACAGGCTGCTCGTCTTTCCTGGGGCACTGATAGATGGATCTAATACAAAGGGTTCAAGGACACCCCCCCTTTTACATGACACCTGTCATGGGGGTGTTGCTGCTAGCTGTAAGTTCAACTTTCCTGAAAAAGAAAAGAGGATTGTTCTCATCAGTCTCATACTGGGAAGGAAATTACTGGGAAGCACCTCTGACCCACTTTCCCTCTCCCACCTTGCCAATACAATTTCAGAAAAGCAAAAAGTTCTTACTGCACTGTGCAAAAATCAAAGGCCATTTTGAGAAAATTTAACCCCATATCTGTACAACTTATCTGGAGAAATAAATAAGAAAATTTCAAAAGAAATACATCTGCAAACCATAGTAACTTTTTATTGCCTATCTGTGAAGAAAATGAGCACTCCTATCAGGCTGGAAGTGATTAAAAATCACAATTAATATTTTAACTTTCCACTTTTTCATGCAAATTATTTGGAAACTTTATAATGACAATTATACAATTTTAAATTAAAATAATATTTCCATGATTTTTAATTCCATGTACATTTTCAAAAATAAATCTAAAAAACCATTAAATACAATATTGCCTATAGTAAAAGTTTCTAAGTCATCTTCTCCCTTGCTTCTGAAAAACTCTCATTATATATTCATTTGAATTTGTATATATAAAATATATTGATACTGCAGTTCATATGGATTAAGTTATCTGTAATTTGCATCAATAAAAGTCAGTACTGCAAGTATCTTACAACATAAAATACTGATTCAACTCCCTTTAAAATTAATGGGTAATACTATAAATCTGACAGGTAATACAGAAAATATTATATAAATAATAAATGTAGGCCATCTACTGTTTATCACTTAAAATTGACCTCAAGAGAACAGAAAATAGATATGGACTTTGATTCCATCCAATTTAAATTCTAATTTAGATTCCAGATTAATATCAAAGCTGAAAAAATATCTTGTCCACATGGATTTTTACTATCTTATAACTCATAAATGCAATAATATAATTTTTTATTGCACAAGACATCCAATTCAGAAGAAAAAGATTGCCTACTTTCATATTCTTGCCCATATTTCTACCATATTTATGTTTAAAAATTTTATTTTCAAAGACAGTAGGGAAAATGGTGGAATATATAGTTTTATATGTACGACAAACTGTGATGTTAAAAGAATTGATTTTGTACTTTATAAACCTATATGAAGCTTCAGCGTGGAGCAGACAAAGATGCTGCAAACTTGAATCAATAACAATCATTTTAGTTCTGTTTGGTAAATAAGAAAATATGAAAAGCTCTTTCTTGTTTCAAAGGCATGAAAGTAAGATAACTAAACATAAGTTGGAAAAATGCTAGTAAATTGGAAGAGCAAAAAACACTCCAGATTGCAAAAAAAACATTTTTCTTTTATTTTTTTTTTAATTATTCATGGTAGGAGGATAGAATATTTGTTAATTAGCATATTGAATTTAAAGACAACTTTAACTGAGAAAATACTGCAACACTTTAGTAATGGTGAGATGAAATAAAAGTGCCATTTCTTTTAGGTCACTATAAACCTAAGTATGAAAAAAGTAATTTTTGCCGTCTTTGAATTGGAATCTTTTGTTTCGGTCTTTTTTTTCCCCCTCAGAAGTTTGGTTA
Source organism: Rhagologus leucostigma (assembly GCA_013397725.1). NCBI lineage: Eukaryota > Metazoa > Chordata > Aves > Passeriformes > Rhagologus > Rhagologus leucostigma. The sequence goes on along the minus strand of VZTD01000824.1, from coordinate 508,831 downwards.
CTGAGTGAATCTGACATGGATTCTGGTGGGTTTAAATTTTTTCATTTATTCTACACATTCAATTTTCTACATGAAAGGCCCACATCCAGACTTTGGAGTCAGCAGATCATGCAAGAAGCTCAGACTTTGGCCTGCCACTTATACACACTAAAATGCAAAAATGATCTGTAAAACTAGACTGAAAAGTAGCTTGTAATGCTCTCTGCACCACTAATAAGTGTTACAGCAAGGAGGAGATGCGAGGTACAGCTTTACTGTCCATACAGACGTATGTTGAACAGCCTGTGTTTGTCTAGTAGCTGGGTAGTCTACTCTGCATTCCTACTACTGCAAACCTAGAATATGTGATTGTCCTTTAGTATTTACAGGAAATCTGAAAAATGGAGAATGTGAGAAGCAGACTGGTGGGAAAGCTACTTGCATTTATGTCATCTATAACATTAATAACTTAAATTAAAAAATGAATAGTTTCTATAATATGTTGTCTTTAAAGTTAATAAACAAAACGCAATGTATGAAATGCATACCAAAAAAAATCTGACATTTATGCATCTTATGTAAAGAAAGTCGTATTTTTACACTGAAAATTAATATTCTTTTCTTTGTTAAATATAGACACATACATATCCTCAGAAACCCAAAACAGTGGCTGACTTACAGACCTATATTTTGTGGTATTGTGAGTTCCAAGGAGGGTCTATCAAGAACCAGTCTCCAGCACGGTAAGCACTCTGAGGATAAGTAATTAGGACAGTGTCTCCCTGCAAATAGCCCACAATTTAGAAGCCATATGAAACTGATGGAAGACGGAGGCAGGTAGGTTTTTTACAATGTCATTAACCAGGTGTGGAGTATTGTTTTTTCAACTGATTGTTTAGCCAGTGCTAGATGAAGAAAATTTGCAGACAGTGCAGAAATACCGTGGTGGTGATGTTGGTGGACCGATGCCGCGTTTTTCCCGGAGTTGCTCGTGGAGATGCTTAGGCGGCACTCTGCCAGCGCCCACGCGTGCACACGATCTCACCCACGCAGGCAGTCACGAGCAGCCACTCACACACACAGGCTATGCGCTGACCGGAGACAAAGAGGTGAGAGGGACTCTTTGCGTGCAATTCCAAGGCGTTTATTGGATACCGAGAACCAACGCACTCGAAGCGCAACAGAGGCAAAGAACAAAAGCCCGCGTGTGGTTTTATCCCAGAGGGTCCCAGGGGTGGGCAGAGCATCAGAAGCCAATAGTCTTGAGGGCTAGGGGGTAGAGGCAAGGTTGAGTGACATAACAGGAGCCAATGGGAGAAGGGAGGGGAGGGGGGAGAGGACCAGAGGCCCGTGGGGTCTCGACAAAGGGAGAACTTTCTAGCACAGTGGTGTGGGGAGAGACCACTTCATAGTAACATGGTGGGTGTAATGTGTACTTAGGCACCGCAGCACAGAAAAGCTTAAGAAGGGATTTTGTGCCTGAGGAAAAGGTAAGCAGGCAATTGTGACTGCCACTTCTGAGAGAGTAAAGATTGAACCTTGATAAATCAGCAGATATGATAGTGTGAGACTAAACACTCAGGGCTTGAAAGAGAGAAAAGGGCTGAAGATGATGTGGTGGGGAAGGCACAGCCAAGGAGAGGCAGCCAGAAGGGAAACCCAGACAAGGCATGGTTTGATCGATGAACCAGGAAGCTGAATCTAGCAGCAGCATGTCCAATGGAAATTTGTCTCAATGTCCTATTTTACTCAGAGTATATTTACTGTGATAGATCCTACATTATGCGTATGATACTCTTGCTGAGGCAGGCTGCTTCTATGGCAAGAGTATCTGATACTGCTGGGTTTTACAAGGATTTCTTGCTAACTTTTAATGTTTAAGCTTCTGCATCTTTTTCCTTTGGGTTTTGTTTGGGGTTTTTTTTACTCTTTCTTCTAAGTTCCAGACTACTCCACAGATTGAAAATGTCCGAAACTTGTATCTGCTCTGTAATCACTTCATTTCCACCAAGTGGGACAGAATCTCCAGGTATTTTACACATGTTCTAGTGTTAATACTGGGATGAGGAAGTTGTTCTGCCATTTTTAGAAGCTGCCTCTGTGAGTGGAAACGTACTCTGCAGAGAGAAATTGCAATTACTGTCTACTGTTTCCACTGTTATTTAGGATACCAACTATGATAGATTATATGTGCTGAATTTCTCCCTCAAATGTGCAGTAATATCAGTTTGTAGACTTTTATTTTGTTTGACACAAAGTTGCTTAATTCTTGTGGGAGAAAAGCTTCAATATTACACAGTTTATGCATTTTTAGTTATTTCTGTTTAGGATACACTTTTTTTAAACTACTAAATGACATATAAAAACCTGATGGATGTACAATCAAAATACAACTTTACTAAATTCATTTTCATATGTCTTATAAAGTTTAGATTAATGGTGACTAAGGTTATTAAATTGAGTATTATGAAAAATGAGCAGTCAGCTCTGAGTTACAATACACTGATTCTTCAATATCTTTTAACTTCTTAAAAAAACCCCAAAACAACATAACCAACCAAACAAAAAATCACCAACCAACCAACCAACAACAACAAAAAAACCAAACTCCATATATTTTTTGCTCCAACTGTAATGAGGGGAAAATAAAAGAAAGAAAGAAAAACGGCTTGGAAAGTAATGATGTGAGCAAACCTGCTACATGCATATCTGCCTGAATCCAAAATGGGCTTTACCTACTTCTCTCTGCTGCTTTTGCTTGCTTGCCGCTGGCAGAGGATGCCAAGCCATCCCCCAGTTTCCAGAGCATTTGGGGCAATAGACTCCTCTATAAGGATAATAAACCCTTGGAGATGGGAGCTGGAAATCTGACCTGCCCAAACATTGTGGCCTTCTGATCTGAGAGTGTAAGAACTATCAAGTGCTCAGGGGCTTCACCAGCAGGTTCCATCAGCTTCTAAGTCTGGGCCCTTCTTGGGACCCAGCACTGTGTGGATTTTCTTACCAGGCAAGGCAGGCTGAGCAGAAGCTCCCTATGCAGCCTCTGCCTTTGGAGCTGCTTTTATTACCAAGTATTCCAACCTGCCCTTTTCCCCAGCTTTGGTCACATCAAGCTGCATCCAGGATTTATCCCTTGGCATGCCACCTGAGCTGCTATAGAGTCTGTCCCCGAGGGGCTGCTAGGAAATATGGCATCTGACTTGGGACTGATGAGAAGCAAGCAGTAAACAACTTAATTGTTATACTCACCAGAAATTTGCCAGCTACTCTGTTTGGCTTCTTTCAAATTTTTAAAACTACCACATGAAAAAAAGTGTATATTAATTCCAGTTAAATATTTTTGCCTTTAAAAAAATTCTGACTTCCATTAGCAATTCCTGGACACAGACTTAAGAAACATAGCTTATTTTTCCCTCAGAGTTTTGGTATTTTGAACAATCTGGGAATTCCACTTGAAATTCATCAAAGGGCTTGTGGACTTCTTGTTCGCTGTGTAGGAGTGGAGGCAGGGGGAGAAATATATTCTCAACATTCATTTTAAAAGGAATTACTTACACGTGGGTGTGAAACACTCTTTTAATGCTGCAAAATCTATTCCATACCAAGGTCTATATTTCTCTTAGAAAATCCAATATCAGTTTAAAGAAAAAAAAAAGAGGAAAAATGTAACTAAATAGACGCCTTAACCTTTAATACAGCTGAATGCAAAATGGCTTCAAAAGCCATCATCATCCTCAAATTAGAATATCATTGAATATGATTCAAACAATACTTTTTCCTTTATTTGTACAGGGCAGAAGGTGCAAGATGCCTGGAAGCAGCATGTGAAGGCAGGAAGAGTCTTGGAGTACAGCTGCAAACTGAAAGTACAGGAGGGTGTGGGGAGAACTGCTGGAAGCTCAAGAAGAAACAGGGTCATCATGAATCACACTTCCTTCCTAGACTGCTTCTGGAGCAGCAGGGATCTTTATTATGAGTTTAGAGTAAGTTCCTACTCACCCACTGCTTTTTTTTGTAATACAATATCTCACAGTTTCAAGAACTCTCCATGGGAAAGCAGCCAAATCTGAAGGAAGAGAATATGAAGGAGGCATGAGAATTACCTTCAAATATGCAAAGAAGGGAGCAGTCTCCACAGAGGTGGAGTCTAGGACAGAAAAAAAAAGAAAGGAAAAAAGATTAAACTGCAGCAAAGACAACTTCTATTAGATACTCAGCAGAACTTTTTAACAGTGAAGACAGTGAATCTCAATGATGGATTACTTTAAAAGGAATATTCTGGCAAGCTCTAAGAGCCATTTCAACAAGCATCTGACAGTAATGACATGAGTAGTGCTTATGCAGTTTTGGCACAAGATGGACTACATGAGCCTTGCTGATTCTTTCCCGCTCTTTGAATCTGTGTGCTAAACAGAAGCCGCAGCTAATCTGCATTTTCCGGTTTGTTTCTGTCAAAAATAAAGGATAGAAAAAGGTGAATATGAGACTATAACTCTTAATATATTTGTCTGCATGGTTCCTGCTGATAGGCTTTCTTTTTATGTAAAGCAGAGAGAACCTTTACTTACATTGTCTCATCCAGGTCACATAGACAAAAGTCATTATAATTCAGTTTCTCTGGATTGCAGGATAAAGAGCTGAGTCAACCCTGCTGGGATTCAACCCACGTTCCAGAGAGTCTAAGTATTTCATACCTGATGTTTAAAATTCCAACCAAATAAAATTTCTGCTTGGAGATGTACCAGTGTGTGGTCAGATTTTATTGTGTTTCTGTTAGAAATTCACCCACAACTCTGAGAAATTCCTACATTTTAACCAGCACAGAGCATTTCTTATGTTGATCTACTTACCTCTTCTTGTCAAGAGCATGCAAATGACCAGGATTTCAGTGTTTTTCAAAATTATTTTATACTCAACACAATTCCATTGAGATCCACAAATGCCTTAGATTTATGCCTGCTCAGTAGCTGATGCTTAATTATTAATTCACTAATGTCTGTAAAGTGCTTTGAAGATAAAAAACATTACATTGTAGAACTGCTAACTGATACTTGGATGCTACTATTATTGCTGCTGAAGCTGTTAGAAAATATGCTTGGAACACATCCCCAAAGGCACATGATGAGGAAAGGCCATCTATGGCAGTAGTTTATGCAGAAAGGAGTAAATCAGACTGAAATTCTAGAACTACAGTGCTTTTTTAATGCAGACTCCAAAAATCAGTAGAGTTATGAGATCAGAATTTTTTTTTTTTAACAAAGTATGTTTAACTATTAATAGATCAAAAGGGAAAAAATCAATATGAGAAATAACTTAAAACAATAAGGTGGAAAAGATTTCTCACTAGCTTCTGGGATGGCAGGGCACTGTGGTTTCTGTCCTTTACTCCAGTTTCTTTATACGTGGGTAGGGAGCTGAGTTTGAATGTGAAAGCACATTTAGATGGAACAGTTCTTCAGGCAGTTACAGAGAGTACAGAGAGATCTGCAATGGCCTCCAGTCTCTGTGACTGCAGAGCAATCCTGTTCGAGTTTTGCAATAGCATTGCTGTGCTTCTGCCCCAGGAAGATACCTTTTTAACTCATCATGGCCTTTTGGTGGGTGAAGCCAAAACCCTAAATAAACGTCCTAGAAGATCTCAGCACACAGGGTTTTGCCTCCAGGCTCTGCCATCTAGCTGTAAGCACAGTAATGCCTTTATAGGATCCTCTGGTTTCCCTCAGGCCCACCCTCCAGCTTGGTTACATCTGAGAGTTGTTCTTCCCTCTGCCTGAGATGTGTACAGAGAGGAGAATAGGCTTGTATTGATTTCTCACACATCACCTCCGTACCCAGACACACAGTCCCGACCATCAGATACTTTGGGCATTTTGCTACACTTCACGCTTATGTTGCTGCATTACAAAGTATTACTCTGTACTCCCAGATTGCCAGTGTTACTGACCCAAACTTCTGCCACTGCTGTAGAGCACTACCTTTGAGAAAAGCTTGAAAGGGCTGTTTGGCTCTGAGCAGAGACGAGTTGAAGTGATTAGATAAAGCTTTGACCCCAAGTGTCAAACTCCTTTATTTGAACAGCAGTTTGAAGCAGCTAAACTTCTACCCTGAGCAGCAGAATGGAGCAGATGAAAACCCCACCAGACCTGAAACACTCTAGAAATATGGAAGACAACCAGAGAAGTTTAAACACAGTGTTTCAGTTTGCCTCTGCAAGCAATGGAAACCAAAACAGGCACACATGCACCCCCCCCCAAGAAAAGGTCAGGAGGAAGCTTTATCTTTGATAGCTTGGTCTGAAGCACTTGAGGTTTTAATACTTTCAGTCAACTCAGCCAGGCTAGGCTAACACTGAAGCTGTAATGCAGGCATTTAAGAACCTCACTTCACATAGAAATAGAACATATGAGTTGAGTAACACAATTTTAAACAGAGGATACTAGAAGAAGTTAAAAAAAACATAAGTGACTTCAGCCAAGCCCCAGTTTTAGGGGATGAAGCCCTTGATAAGAAGCACAATACTGACAGGCATCTGGAACAAAACACTCAGAGAGAGGCCATTGAAAGACGCAGAATTAACTATGTAAAACACATTTCAAATTTGGATAGCAAGGGAAGAAAATCAGTTCAAGTTAAAGCCCACAGACAGTTATTGAGACATGGTGGATATAGGAAATTTAAAACACAAGAAATAAAGTAAAGGATTGTGGAAAACAGGAGATATTCAGTGCTGACAGCCTCTGAAATGCAGCTCAGGAAGCAATATGTGTAAATTCAGATGCAAGCAGAACAAGTAAAGATAATGTTTAACATCTGAAGAAAGATGCAGAAATAGAAACACATTTGCCAAAATGTTCAACAGCCCACCAAATAAGCTCTACATGGGCAAAGCAATTTCTCCAAAAAAGCAAAATGTAATATTGCCAAAAGAGAATAATAGACTATTAATGTGTGGGGGAAAAAAATATCAGGTCTGGTGAACATCATTTCACAGGCTACAAGAATCAGAAATGCTAACTCCATCTTCAGTAGACATGAACTGATGAAATCATATATTAGCATGTGGGTGCCCAGCTAGCCCAGAGAGGAAGGTCTGCTGCCAAGAGCAGCAGGAGCAGGCTGGTGGCAAGGACAGCCTGTGGCCACAGCAGGCAGTGAGAGTGGCTGGGCAGTGCCCTCTCCTGCAGAGCAGGTCCAGTAACAGCAGAGAAGGTCAGCCTCAGTCCAGCCCACGTGCATGTCCATAGGGACCAGGCAAATCCAGTCCAGCAGGACGTCAGTTAAGGGTCGGGACCAGTGAGGGAAAATGTCAAGTCTCAAATGCACTTCCTGAGCAGAGTGGGCCCAAAAAGGCACCTCATAGTTGACATACATCTATGTACCCCTTGGGTGAGATCCGGCCTTGAGCACAGGCAACCAAACACCAAGGAGTGGATATGGAGGTCCCAGAGCCTGTTGCTACACCTAGGGCAGTAATATGACATCTGTATCTCTATGTAGTATATGGACTCTTTATTATTCTCATTTTTTTTTAGGAAAGCAGCTGAGGAAAAATACCTTTTTCAAAGGCATGCTGAAGTATCAGTAGCCTAAAGTCTAACATGCTACAGCATACATTCATCAATGAAATTTTCTTGTTCTGGAGACATAAGAGTGCTAGTGGTAGGGAAAAACAGCTAGGAGGTTTATTAGAGCATCTCAGAGATGTCACACATCCTCAGTTTCACATATGCCCCACAACCATATAAAAAACAAGCTGTGGCCTGCTGTGTGGACTCCATCCCCTTGACTACTATAGGTATATAGGCAGAGAGACTGTCCCAACAGTCACTCTGTGAATGACACGGTCTACATGACTTTAGCACAAGTCTACATGACTTGGATAATGAGGGAAAATCTTATAACTCAAAGTTGAATCCTACTATTGCTCCTGGAGCATATACGAGGGAGTATAGGATATAGGTCCAGGTTCACAAAACAGTTACTTTACCAGAGGAAAGAAGTTTAGTTGCTTACTCTGCAGTTATTTTATCTGACAGAAAGGTCCAGAATAATGTTTTCCCTTTTCCTTGGCTTTTTTTTCCCATGCAAGACTGGCATGATGCCTAGCCAGCTTCTGACACACTGATGGTTCTTGTCTGAAATAATGAGTGCTCAAATATCACTGGTGTCTTTGGGACCATCTCTTGGCTCATGGGAAAAAAAAAATGGAGGGAAATAAGTCCCTGATTCTTTACTGTCAAAGTGAAAAGTCAGGAGCTGATGCAGGAATGGGCTGATTTAGACTGAAGGTCAATCTGATCCAGAGCCCTGTCTCTGACAGTACCAATTGTTCCCCAGAGATAAAAGAGCAAGGACAGAAAAAACGTGCTTATGCAGTTAATGCACTGCAGAGATATAAAAATCATGCAGCCACACTTCACAGATTATTTCTAAGAAATCTTCAGTGAGCCAACCTTTTGCTGAACCTTGGAAAACACAGGTTGTTTCAGACTTCTATCATATTTAAAGATAGATTGTTAGTGGAAAGGCATCTGTTTGTCACATTACTGACAGCTGGATTGTCTGGTGAGATGTCAGTGATACCTTTGAATATTTCATGATACTAAAAATTTGTTTACTGTTTAGATCAAGGATTTAAAATCAAGTGTTTTAGCACTTTGAAAGGTGCTTAAACTCTGGCCCCACAGCAGTGAAATATGTGGTTTTCCCAGCAGCTGTTGCTGAAGCAGTTCCATTTTTGCATAACATCTTTAAATAGCGATTAGAGCTGAGACCGAATCTGGACTTCCCTAGTCATACTACAGAGTCTAAAGAATGAGGGCAGCTAAGCATTATTTGCAGGAAAATTTTTCTCTGAATTTTATACTTCGGGTCAGTCTTCTGCCTAGAAAACCCTAGAAATCTACTGCTTTGCTATATAACTTCTCTGTAGTTACCATACCCATTAGCCAAAAGCACTCAGAGGGTTTTATAATGGTGCATTAGGACATTGAACACTCCAGGGAGAAAAAGAAGCTAATGTAATGGCAAATGACTTTCAAAATATTCCATTCTGTGCCTTTAAATTTCAGACCCTGAAAAGAAAGCAAAAGAAAAAAGAAAAAGAAGAACATGAAAGGAAGAGATTAGCCTGTGACTGAAAGTCCAGCTGTGTAAACAAGTTTAGTGACTTCTTTCATCTCTAATTGGTCTTATACATTGATTTTTCTGGTGCTAAAATCACACACTTCACATTAATGCTTCAGTAATATAGCATTATTTCCGGATGGAATTGGTCTGAAATGTCAAACTGATATGTGTCACTTGCAATCTACTAACATTTCCAGTTTTTTCCAGTGAACATCAACAACTGTCTTTAGTTATACTACTTTAAAAGTCTGAACAGGAAACAGGTTTATACCACTGAAGATGTGAATATAGGCACTAAAATTGTGTTAATAGTGCTAGTCACTGCACAAGACTTAGAAGATACTCAGCTGGCATAAATTTTTTGGCCAAATTACATTAACTTCAGAGATGTCATGCCAGTTAATATGGTCAAATAACTGGCCTATAGACTTCAGAAGATATCTGTCTCACAAATGCAGAACAGGCTGTTGTCTTTTCTGATAGTTTAGGACCTTTGAGTAACAAGATATTCCTATAATTTTGTAGACTGGTCTGGAGTAGACACTGGGGTAGGCACTGAAAAACTCCAGTTAGACAAAGAAACCATGTGTACAGGCAAATGAAAATCAATACTGATAAATGCAAGGTGACGCACGCTGGCCATAAAAATAAATTAATGAGGCAACAAGCAGATGAACTGTCTATCTATCTGACACAGGTCAAAGGCACCCATATGTGAGAAAGGGGCATCAAAGCAAAATCACAGTCTGTGTGCAGCTCTGATCAGAAAAACAAATATTTTAGGTTACATGACACATGTGGCACAATGAAATATATGAAGACGATTGTGTCAATATAATGATGTAGTATTGCCTGCACAGTTAAAGGGGATTTGATAACATTACATATAGGAATGAAAAATGTGTATGAGAAACAATAGACTTCTATTCTTCTGTCCTTCTATTTCTTCCACAGGATTATTACATAAAACTAGAAAAGTGTGAGTTCAGAAAGAATCACTGAGGTACGTTTTTCTCCTATAGATCACTGAACTGTGATTACCTTGCTGTACATATGTGTGTGTTTGTGTATAAAGCTTAGATATAACTGAGGTTAATGACAAGACTGATGACTAGTAAAACAGTCATAACTAATACAAAATCTGGCATTAACTGACAATAAACATTATTTCATAACCAACCAACCAAACATAATTCATGGTTTAAGATAGCCTCTAATGTTTACAGATTTGTCATATGATAAATAGACTTTTTGCATTTAGTAAGCCCTTCGAGGCAGGCAGTAACTCTGAGAAATAGAGTACTGTACTAGATTAATGTCAAATTGATTCAGTTTATAAATTTAAATTTTGTTACCAACAATTGTTTTCTATCAGTACGTGACTAGACAAGACCCTGAGTGACCTGCTGTAGTCATTCCTGTTTTGAGCAGGAAGGTTGGATTAGAGACCTCCAGAGATGTCTTCCAACATTAATGATTCTTTGATTCTATGATTAAATGGAAGAATACAAACAATTTTGCAGGATTAAAGTTGGAAGAAGCATTTCTGTGCTAAAAGGTGTATGTGGCTGATTGTGATAGAAAAAAACACACCAGAAGGAGGATTTACAGGTTGGGGCTTTTTTTCATTAATTCACTCATAATGGCATGTAAACCAATTTCTGTGGTGTATAACAATCTGTGAGAGACAATTTCTTTCAACCCCAAACTAGATTTAAATAAATTATAACAGATGTTCATTATATGGCCTTAAAAAGAAAGAGGTTAGATTTAGATTAGATATAATGAGGAAATTCTTCTGTAAGGGTGGTGAGGCACTGGGGCAGTTTTTCCAATTACTGATCCAAAAAATGGAGATGACAGAGGTCCAGTGTCAAGAAGTCTTCTCGGGCATTGTTAAGGTATCCAGTGTAGATATAGTTCCTATTGACTTTTCACAGCAGACTTGGTTCTTCTATGAACGTGTTTTGGTTGGCCAAGTTAAGCACCATCTTTCCTTGTGGAAGAGGTCTTTAGGCCTGGTCTCATCAGTTGTCTTTGATTTCTGTGATGAGGTAGGTTTGTTTGGCTTGCAACCACTGAAAGTAGATGCCCAATCTTAATTAAAAAATGAAGAAAGTAGACTGAACGAAAATATTCACAGTTAAGAAGCCAGGAATATAGATGTGAATTTCACTGATTCATTGAGTTACAAGTGTTAACAGTGATGCAGCTGAAGAACATCTTTCTCCAAAGGCAGAGCCATGCCACAGGGACTGAAGGAAAATGCCCGTGAGCAGATTTCACCTGGGGACCGACCTCTAGAGGGCAACACAATCATATGAAATTGCAAAGCAATACCTACGGGGCACTATAAAAACTGCACTCTGATCAATACAGTTGATCCTCCCCTTTACATCCTAAACCCTTGTTTATATAAAACCTAACTCAAAGGACGTGTTTTACAAAATGACAGATGTCACCAGATACCCCCTCTACGGTTACTGTGACCATATTGTACCTTCTGTGACACTCTATCATCACCATAAAATACATGACCTTCTACTCTAAAAATGCATCCCTTAAGCTTGAAACAAACACAAATCTCTACAGGCGCTCAAGTTTTTTATTCTCATGTAGAAGATTAGAATGCCATACTTGGACCTCTGAGCTCTGAGTCTACAACAGCCCCAGACTACTGATCCTCAAGCCCTTTTTTCAAAGCATTCCCCAAACCCCCTCTGCCTGTGTGACTCAGTATGATAGTTTTTAAAGACATACATATGTGTAAATTAAATCAAAATATTCCCATAGTTGTTATCTAAATATCCCAGTGTCTTTTACCTACTACATCTCTACTTTTCTTGGATGACAGTCACTTCACAGAGAGCATCTGCGTTTTATATTGGAAAAATAAAACATATAGAACATATTCTCTGTGTTCCACTTGCAAAGAAGCAAATCCTATTAACTGAAACAAGGATTAGTCCTCAAAGTTCTTTGTTAAATAGGTAATACTACCGATATTTTGTTAGCAGGAAAATAAGAGCAGAAATGGCATATGATTATTTCTCTTAGAGCACTCTGGAAAGCATTCAATCATTAGCTCCTGCAGCCATTCACCATGGACTCCAGACTAAAACTTTCATTTTCAAATGTCAATTTCTGCTGTTAAATTAAATGAAAATGTGAATCAGTTTGATACATCACCATCTAAAGTAACTTCCAAGGAAATCACTGGAGTAATGCCATTAGCGCTGCCTGCATTCTCAAAAACATTTGGGTGAACTGAAGAGGGCTGTGTGCTTTGTTTCAGAGGCTGCCAACTCAGATCTTCCTTTAGCCAAGGCTGAGAACACGCTGCCTGCCTGTCACCCAGGGCAGTTCTACCCATGGGAGTTGGGACTGGCAAGAGGATGTGCTGTGTCCTGGGCCCGCTCGTAGTGCACAGTTCAGGCTGTAATCCCTGCTGCAATCCCTGCTGTAGTCCCAGCTCACACTGCTGCCGTCCGGAGGGGGACTCGGTTAATGGTGTCTGTACAGCCATACTGGGTGCCATGGCAAGCTGGTGGTGGTGGTGGATAGGGATGGAAGAGGTGGCCACTGTATTAGATAGAGCCAGATGCAGTCCATTCCAGACAGCTCCAAGAGACCTGCAAGACACAGCTGAGCACAGAAGCCAAGGTGGTGTCACTGGGATAACAAATTCCAGAAAGGGCAAAATGCTTCATGGCCATGTGAGGAGTAATGAAAAGTGAGTGAGAACCAGCCCTGCAGAGACCAGAGCAGTGAGGAAGGAGGGGCAGGAGGTGTTCCAGGTGCTGGGGCAGAAATTCCCTGCAGCCTGTGGTGCAGAACATGGTGCAGCCCATGGAGGTCCATGGTGGAGCAGAGATCCACCTGCAGCCCCTGGAGGAACCCACACTGGAGCAGGGTGATATTTTCTGAAGGAACTGCAGTCCAAGGAGACCCCATATTGAAGCATGGAAAAATTGTGAGAAGGAAGAAGCAGCAGAGAAAGGACTGTTATGGACTGACTGAAAACCCCTCACTTCCTAGCCCCTTGCACTGCTTAGGATGGGAAAGAGTTGGGAGAGTAGTTGTGAATTAAGGAGTGAAGTTGAGCCCGGTGAGAAGTAGGGTGGGGGTTGGGGGGAAGTTGTTGTTTTAATTTGTCTTCTTTCCCTCCATCCTAATCTGGTTTAATTGACAATATATGAAAATAATTTTCCCCAAATCAAGCCTGGCTTGCCCATCATGATAAATGGCAAGTGATCTCTATGTGTTTATCAGAACCCAAGAGTTTTTGATCTTATTTTCTCCTTCATACTCCCAAGAGAGGGGAGTGAGAGAACAGCTGGGTGAATATCTGGCAAACAGCCAAGGTCAACTCACCACAAAAACACTGAGAATAACCATGATTTTTCTAAGGAAGATCAATATAATTTTACTGTATAATATCTTTTCTGTGCAAGAAGAGCCATGAGCTAGAGGCTCCAGAGAAAAATATTCTGAAAGGATGCACTTCAAGGACAAACCTATGATGCCTCCAGTCAAGTTTGGTTAGGTCTGTCTCACAAAAAGGTTTGATTTGAACCCAAAATTCTTGTAGATTTTTACAACATGAAATATACGAATGAATATTTTCAGTCTCTCCCCTTCTTTCTTCCTATTTCATTAAGCTCATAATGCATTCAGTTGGAGCCAATAGACACTGTCTTCTTCAGTTTATCCTGGAATTATCTCAGGGAGAGGCAACTGGATACAGAACAGTTTTGTAACTGGTGCAATATTAAATCTTGTGAATATCACCCATTATATCAGTACAGAAGAAACACAAATCTTTCACAATCCTTTCTGCTGAATTGAGAAATTCACATACTTGGTATCTAACACGGACTTCACAAGGAGTCCTGAGCTCCCCATATAACAGGATTGTGACTGCATCCTAAGAAGAACATCTCATCCCCATTTTGCAGCTGAAGATCAATTACAGATTTGCTTTAAAACCACTTCAAAGACTTCTAATCTACATTGGTATCATCTATCTGGAAATCATCCTAAGAAAGCATGAGAGATCTCCTGTTTGCATACACGACCAAACAGATGCTATCTCCCAGGAATGCATCTGGAAAATTCTCCACTGAACTTCACAATCTCAGCAGAACTGCCCACATGCACTGATGCCTTTGGTCGCCAGTGCCTCCAAGATAATCTGAAACCTTAGGCTGGAGAAATTCATTCCTGTTCTACCAAACATCACACACTGGCAGTTACCAGAGGTCTCCTCTAAACTTAACAAAGAGGGGAGCAACTTCCAGGACATGGGCAGCAATTTACTGATCAACACTTCCAGGGACCTGCCAAGTAAATGGGAAGTAAAACAGGTGTGAAATTCAACCCAGTAGAGGGCAATAGACCCCAGTGTACATGAAAAACACTGCAGCCCTCGCTAAAACAGCTGTTTCCACCTGAACCTTAGGATCTGCAGAAGCTAAGTAGATGGGAATGGAAAAAGAGAAGTCAGAATTCTGATAAAATCATTGATGAAACTTCCTGACACTAAGTAAAAAGCTGTTCTCACTTGCTCTGTCTGATAATCTTTGTTCTTCTCCGTAACAACAAAATCTGTTTCAAACAAGATCATCCTATGGCATAAGGTATCACTGAATTTGGTAATAAATGCTGCTATTGAGCTGCATCACCTATAAACCGATCAGTGACAGGAATTAAAAGAAACGTCTTTTAGTTGAGAGAAAGCCTTACCAGGGTAAAAGTATGAGGCTATGTTGGGATGCCTTGGCTTAGAGAACAGTATTTTTTTTCACTTTTTCTTGTCATTGTAGTAGAGGTAGGAATGTGAGTTTTATTTCTAACAGATGAGCCCCAAATAGTGTAAAGGTAAATTCAAAGGAGCAAAAACTGGCATTCAGGGAATATAAATAAAAGACACTGTCAAACTAACTTTCACTTAATAGGATAAAAACAGAGTAGAAAAAAATAATTTAAATGACAATGATTATTTCAAAGCCTTGGTAGAGTACATAGAAAGTCAGCAGACAATCCTAGGACTTGTTTGAAAGACAGGGTCTTTCAGAGTAAGTTTGAAATAGTTCTGGTACTGGTTACATCTTCTCTAATGCTGAAGACTAGATTGTAGCTGTCAGCAAAGGGACAGTTGGGCTAAAATGTGACAGATCCTTCCCCAGTCCATCTCCAAACTGCAGAGCTACTGTGTTTGCACTTGGTGCTCAGTTAGACAGCCAGAAAGACCCAAGGAAAAAGTTATGAATGAAAAGTCTGTTGTCAGCAAAAAGGAAAATGAAGGCTAAATAACAGAAACAGAAGTGAAAGCTTTTAAGCAGAAAAAATCACAGGAGAAGGTGTCAGAGATAATGCCATTAGCAGTGACAAATGGAAATCATTGATTAAGAAAGTAGTGAAAGCAGGCAAGGGAAAAATGTCTCTGAGCTTTTATTCAGCAGTTTCAAATCTTTCAAAGATTCCTACCACCACTTCTTTCAAATGCAGAAAATACATTAGGCATAATAAAAGCACTGATCAAATCCTTGTCAGCCTATATAATGAGTTAGAACTTTCAGGAGAATTGCCTGTCTATTGTAATACAAGCCTAATATCTGAATATCAGTGATTTACTGTTACTGTTTTGGCTAGATTACAAGACTTGGAAAATGTGATTAGAAGTTGCTGTGGAGGCAGATAGTATTTTATATACATGTGCAGATCAAAGGGTCTGCCTAGTCTAGTATTCTGAATCCAGGCTTAGTAAACAGAGTCTTGTATTTCAGAAGATGATGAACTTATCCCTGATCCATTTTCTGGGAAGTCCACCACATACCAGTCACTCCAATACTATTCTTTCTCCCTCTGAGTCCATTAAATTCTTCAGCAGAAAGAGCTGAACTGAAATCAATTGATGTTTTGCCTTCGACTTCAACAGGGCCAAGATTTTCCCCTGTTCCTTTGACAATACTCACAGAAGGACTGATTGCAATTTTAAAAGCTGAATCCTAGACCCCATTTCTGTCACTCACACTTAGCTCCTCAAGTAAACCTCATGTCCAGAAGCTATTCTTACTTCTGGAGTTCCCACTGCATTCCTCTTCTGTGTGCCTGGCTTCAGGGTTGAAGTACTTCAGAAAATTGACTGTCTTTATATTTTTTAATTTGTCAGAACTGAACATGCTGGAGGTACTAAAAAAATATTAGTCAAAGAATAACTGCAATAATAAGACAGCCAATTTTGTAGTGTAGCACGCTGAGATTCTGTTTGGAATTAATTGCCAAAGAAATTCTAAGAAATTTTTTAATTGCTCATAAATAGATGAAATTGATTTGTTTCTCAGAAATCTATGCCAGCTATTTTGAAAAGAGACAGAAAATTACCAATAATTGGAGTGATGCAGTCAGCTACTTATAAACCATTTATAATTGGTGTTATAGGGAAATATAATGAACTATGATACCAAATATGTTATTTTTTTCCTTTTTTCTCCTTTTTTAAAAGACAGAGGAGTTTCACATGTTCTCCTGATACTTAATATCCCCAGTAAAACATAAATAATTTTTTTCAACTTAAACCAGAATTACGCATTTTCCAGCTAAGCCAGGGTGATGTCATTTATCTTTTTTTTTCCAAAACAAGTAAGAAAACAATCAAATGTCTTAAATGAGAAGGTGACTGCAGACAGTCTTTGCTAATTTCATCCACTAATGAAGTGAATAGCAAGTGAATAGCAACAGTGTTTGACATTTCTATTGAGTCTTTCATCTCAAATCACCTTAATCAATTTCATATCCATTTAGACACATCTTTTAGCACTTACATATGACTGAAATCAAACCACAGAAATGATAGGGTAATACACATCAAAAAAATCTGTTTTATTTTGAAGTTCAAAAGGGGAAAGATTTTTTTTAGCAACTGAAGCTACATGGGAAGATGTTCAAGAGATTGAGCAGACACTGCATCTACGATTACACTTGCAAAAGCCATGGCAGAACATTGTTTCTCAAATGGACAAGGTATTTGGGACCTTAGGATTCCTTCCTATTCATGTGAAGATGATGCAAAAGTAGATCCATGTTATGAAGCTTGTTTGATCCAATCTTTAATACAGGTGAAGTTTTTCCCACTTAGGCTTCTTTTTTTAGCAGATAATAAGCCCCTCCTTCCCTCCTTCCCCCCTAATCAAAATAAATATTGTCTGAGTGGTGACAATCCATTGATGCAGCAGCTTGTTTTAAGCCCTGAGCCTTTAAAAATATGTTCATAAGCTTAATACGACTAATTCCACTAATAATATAACATAATTGTAGGAAATTTAATTAAAAGCTAACAATTATCACCAATAACATATCTGAAGAGCACAAATTTATCTACAGTATATTGAGATATTACAGACAAGGTTAAGAAATTTTTGTCCTTTGTCTCAGGTTTGTATTTACATTGGTTGAAACCAAATCCAAATGTTTTCTGATTAAAATAAATAGAAAGGGTGTTTTCTCTGACTAGCTTTGTACCTTTTATGGAAGTTTAACTCTTTGACTTGTGAATCTTTGAGAAATCTAACTTCTACTAATCTAGAAAAGCAATCTCTTAAATTAACTAGATGTATTCCTAGTCTAGAATTATTCCATTTTTAGTCTCATTAAGTAATATAACACTTTAAATTCTTAGGACATATCTCTCTTTTCCTGGAAACATTACATTAAAATCTTTACCTGAACCAGTGTACAAGGACTTGAGAATGCATACAGTGAGAAGTTTGGCAAAGCCTATGTTTACAGAAACATTTTTCTTTACGCCATTCTCTTGGCAAAAGTAAGATGTATCAAAAAAAGGTGAGCCTATATCATGTTCCAGCAAATGAAGATCTGCATTCACTCAAATTTGCAGAGCCTCCAGCTTCACTCTTTAGTATATGAGACAGACACGCGGGATTCACTGGGGCATATATCATGCTTTTTTTTTTCTTGAATATTCATCTGACTCAGAAAATTGTATTTGCCATCTGGAAAATACTTCGTATGACATAGTCAAATCAAAATTAGCTGATGGAAATGAAAGATGAAACCAGAGCACACTGCTCAGGCTGATCTGCCCAAGATGGCAGTACTGAAAGGCAGGCAGCAAAGAAGGCCAGGCAGAGTAATTTAAAACACTAACCAAAAAACCCCAGGCTGTTGCATATAAGTTTAATCACATTATTGTTTACATTATTTCAGGTTAAACTGAAATGTGCTTAAACATTTTGGAGAACTGAAAAACTTAGTGACAAGGGATATATTATTAATGATTGCATAGGTAATTTGAAGTGCTTTTATTAGTATCTAATTCTGTTAGCTAGAAAAAAGAAAAGCTATGATAAAAAAAAGAACTAAACCAAGATTATTTAGATGGGAAGATCAGTCTATTCAGTCTTACATAATGTTTGAATATTAGAGACACTAAATTTGGAGAATATTATTAATATACTGCAGGGAGTGTGGAGAAATAATAAAAAGGAAAAATTCTTTTTCAGTGGAAATTTTTCAGTGGAAGAGTATAGCAATAAGACACAGGATAAAGAAGTTGAGAACACTTATTCAAACTTAGAGAATAATAATGGTCCTCTAGCAGATGCTGAGGTGAATATGCCCTAATGAATTCATGGACATGAACAAATGCATATACACACAGACACTCATATAGCACTTACCTCTGAATTCAGTGTTTAGCTCAAAAAGCTTGACTGGATTAAATATAGAACAATGGGACATCATATGAAAAATAAATTCTTCCTGCTGATCTAAGTAATTTCATATATCTTTATATCTTCATGTCACAGTATCCATTTCACTTACATTCCACTACTGGCAGCTACGACATTTTGAGAAAGTAAGATGTTTTTATAACTATATACTAATATAATAATAAGTTTAAGCAGAACAATGAATGTTCAGATCCTGCGTTTTTGAAGGCAGGAGTACATTAGAAGAGCTGGGAAATTACTAGTTCCATCTGCAAACTAGCAAGAGGGAAGGCATACATTTAAAAGAGAAACCAGCCAGAAAATTGCCAATTCTGGAGGGAACTGCAAAGCAAACAAAAGTAAAGGGAGGATTGTCAATTTCTGTCTGATTTTTGGTAAAAGCTTATGGTCCAGCAAACCTCCCTTTGGTCATTACTGGCAGACCTGTTTCCCCTGCACTGTGCTCTGCCTAGGCTTTATGAATTAAAGAAGGTTGGGAATAATCAATATTTAAAGCAAGAAATCTCTAAGGAAACCCATTATCTACATGAAATTATCTTGATTTACTAAATTACATCAGTTCTTTGGGTTAATAAAATAAGGGTAGACTGTGACTCTAGCAGGTATCCAGTCAGTGGAAGTGGGAAGGTATGGAAAAAATTTTAAAAAATCAAGGTGTTATATTCCATTCCTGTTATCTCAGTAGTGCAATGGGGAAAAGGGATATTCTTTAGCTCAGTGTATATCTAAGTTGGTTTTTGATTCTGTTTAAACCAGTTTTAGAAACCTCATCTCAAATGTTTTATGGAAAGCTACATTTCAAGGAGTTCTGGAGACTTCCCAGTGAATAAAGTCTGTAATCCCTTCAGAAATTTTTGCTTTATAAACACTAAATTGCTGTAATCCAAATTGAGAATCAGTATGTTGGCCTTGTGGTTTCTCTCACTATAAGAAGGTGATCAGATAATTTCTTCTTGCACTCACATTAAGATTCATTGTTATGAACTCACAGACATAATAATCTGAGATGCATGTTGTGTGTTCGCTATATCTCTGTTGTATCTTCTTTATTCAGTCTCCAAATCATATTAATTATGGAAGTTATTTAAAATATTCTAGGCCAAGATATTCCACTATTTCAGTCATACGGCTTCAGATACATAAAACAAGAGGTCTGATTTTCAGGAAAAGTAGTTGTTCAGCTTCTGAAAAAGCAGCTGACACTTATTTTAAAGTAGAGTTCCAAAATATATTCATTTTTAAAGACTATGTCCTTAAAGTATATGTGGAACAGTGCTACAGGTCTGTAATACCTGGCCATAGCTCCTTCTCTCGTTTATGCTTTGCTTTCAGTGGGACCTCAGGGAGTCATATAATTTTAAAATTTACTGCAGAGTGGTGGGGATTTTAGTATTCAGGATTCTATAGTTCTTACTTGTTCCTACTTCCTCCCTCTTCCCCAGATTCCTTCCGCCCTTCACAAACCAGAGCCTGGTGTTGGTGGAGTTGTGCAATGCAGATGAGTCTGTGGGGTGAGGGTGGGTAACACGGGCGGTGGAAGGTGCCCAGGAGGAGGATGAGGGAAATTCGGCATCCTCGGGCAAGTCTGAGTGGGTGCTGCCCTGCTGTGCTCTGAGCACCCACAGACCCCCTCCCATCCTCAGACATCTCCCTGCTCTGCTCTCAGAGATCACCTCAGCAGGTAGAGCTGGCAGATTGGCTGCTGTGCCAAACCTTCCCATTTCACAGTCCCATAAAGCTCTGCAGAAATTTGATGTCATAAACAGAGGCAGATAAGATGTCAAAATATGTCCAATCCTGCTTTTCCAGCTGTAGCAAAGGTTAGTTCTGCAAGGGGAGGGGGGGAAATGTGGTTGCTTTACTTGTCTTAGATTAATCCCCTACTCAGTGGCAATTAACAGTTTAGCGAGTTTGGAGTTGGAATTCTCAGAGGCAAATCACTTTGGGACGGTGGATAAAGCTGGGCACTTTGCTATTATCAAACTTTTGCATTTTTATTTAAAATGTTAAATGCAAAATGATGATGAGCTTTGAGTATGTGGCACAAAACAAAAGCACCTGCCCCTCCTCTGCAGCTCGTTCCTCTGTGCAGCCTTCTGGTGTTACCTGTGGCATCAGTGGTCGAGCTGTTCCAGTCTCAGGTGTCTAATGAGCAATCACAAAACTTTGTCTTAGTAAATTAGTATTAATTATTATAAAAGTATCAAGGAGAAGAGGAATACCGTGAACTGAAGAGAGCCCACAACTTCGATCCAAATCAGATGTTTTGGTGGCTCCATAGGCAAAGCCAGGGATGATATTTGCGAGTCTTTCATTGTCAAATAGAAATTAGCATTTTTAGTCTATGCAGCGGTAAATTATGCAGCAATCAGTGATGAGCTGAAAGGGGCAGAATGGAATCAAAGGAGGGACTGAGATGGAGAAAGAAGCAGCAAAGGAAAAAAAACTACAAAGTAAAAAATCTCTACCTAATGAGCACAGGAAAGAAGAGAGGAACCCTGAAACTTTCACCATCCATTCCCTTTATCTCCTTGTCCTCTCTCCTGTAGTGATTTATTTTGGTGAAGAGTCTGCAGTGCTCAGCTCTGTACAAGAGCAGTGTAGCAATGGGTTTTCTACTGGCATGGGCAAAGTACTTGCACTAAACAGTTGTTTCCTAAGAAAATGTCACACTTGCCCACTCTTTTAGTGTAAGGAAAAGCAGCAGTTTGTACTTGTGCCATTGAAGGACAGTTGAGCCATGGCCACCGGGGGATGAGGGGGCATCCCTAGCAGCTGCTGGCACAGAGAAAGAAGGGTCTTGCATCAGGGTGTTGCAGCTGCAGTTTTACTCCCCATCCTGTATACAGACCTTAAGCAAAAAAATTCAGTGTTGTGCATAGATGAGAATCTTCTCTAAACCAGGACCAATCCAGCCCCCAGACTGAAAGTTTCTGAACACTTTAGACTGATAATGGCTGCCAAGAAAAACCTCACACTGCCTTTTTCCACATCCCTGTCTGCTCATTTTACTGCCACTTACTGCTGACACAGGTGTTTTTGTCACCGTGTTGGGAACTGGATCAGGGAATTCATGAGGGTTAAAAGTCAGCTTTCTGGGGCAAGTGGGAGACAAATATTTGTGCCAGTAGAAGGAAGAGAGCAGGAGTAGAAGAGAGAGCAGGGCAGATAGGAGTGGGTCTGCACCTTTTGGCAGGATCTCCAGCTTGCAATGTTCCTGAAATTGTGATCTCAGGCAGCTGATGGAGAATGAGAAAAGGCCTTGTCTTAGCAAGGCATGTTCCCAGTAATCAGACAATGTCTTGTGCCATAGCAGTCAGATCCAACACTTCCCATAGTCTCTGGAACTTTGATACCCTTGTGCACTAAATACCTTATGAACTTCTTAGGAATAACCTTTATTTAGCACATGTTTGACAACTATTATATTTTGTTGAGGTTTTTTTTTTCTTATAATCGCACATTTCAATCTTGCTGCATTAATACTTTTTCCAGTCCTTATGTTCCAATCTGAAATTTCTATTTTTTTTTTTTTTTAATTTAGGCTTTCTGGTGTTCTGCTGCCAGATATCTTTGTCATCTTACACTGTATGCAGGGTAAAGCCTCCCCTTTTATGCCAATAATTCAGGTAGTTCTTCTGTGCTACTCCATGTCTCCTCACCAGCAGCACAATCTCTCTCCAGGACATGGAGAAAGTTGGCTTAAGTGCAAACTTGGGCTGTAGAGGTAAATCTATCTTTATAACTTTGTTCTGCTTAATCTGAAACAATTTACGTAGAAAAGTTAATAGTGTATTTTCCGTGAAAAATTTTTAATATACTAGTTTGCCTAGCACACAGAGAAAAGGGTTTGTATAATATCATGACGAAAAACATCACAGAAATCTATGGCTTTAATTTGAAGGTGATATCAGAGGATGATCGAGTGAATCATCAAAGACAAGAATTATATGATTTGTTAAAAAGCTACATCTAGATTTTTTTTACTAAATAATTAAGGTAGTTCAGGGTTTGTTTGTAGAGTGGCTTGGATGAGAGAGCTAAAAGAATACTCATTTAAATGTGGGACACAGACACAAATCAGGCTTTTCTACTGCCAAACCAAAAACTTCCTAGAATAAGAGTTGAAATAAAACTTATTAAGTTCTAAGTAAAGCTCATTAAATTGTGTTGAAACAAGTCCTTTTTAAGAAGTGAAGTTTTCAAAACAGCACTGAAGCATTTTGTATTGAAAGAAATAATCTTTGTCCTTTTCTGGGCAAGAACTGGGTTGTCTCAGAAGTGTTGGTAATTATAACAGCTTGAAATGGATGGCCATGTTCTGTGCTACAAAACTAGAAGCATGGGAATTTTCATTGTTGTCATTTCTTTATTTGTATTACCAGAAAACAAAGATTTGCCCACAAAATTTATAATGTAGGACAACAGAACGTAGGACTGTGATCTATTTGATCAAGTGCAGACATCTGCTGTGTACATATTGTATAGCTCTGTCTACAACTGAGCTAAACAATAGGATCACCACCCACCCAGTAGCAGGAAACATTTCCTCCTTCCTAAAGCCTATGTCTGTATATAAGATGGATATAAAACTGCTTCAAAGTTTACCTACGCAAATACAGCCGATTGCAGGTATCAAAATGTCAGGTAAGGCAGCTCCAGCCACCCTTATCAGACAAGGGGAACGAGTCAGTGGAGGCAATGACAATACCAGTAAATCAAAAGTGGTCAAGGCCATTTTCTGGTATTAGGAGACTGGCATCCTTCTGTTTGGAAACCTGCTGCTCCCCCACAGTGAGGCCACACACTGAAGCAGCGTGGCAGGTGGCTCAGGATGTATCCCACGGCTCTTGGTGCTTGCTGCTTCCTCCTGGAAAAATGTCTTTAAGGGAATGGGCACAAGTCATTCCTGCCTCTTCCCCTGAGACCTGGGAATCGCCTCCTCTGTGATAATTCCCCACCTGTGCACGGGACCTGGTTGGAGGCATGTTCTGGCCCCAGCCAAAGCACGCTAGGGACTGCTGTAGGAATTAAAATTTTCAGAGTCATTATCTAACCCCTGTGCATATTCCCATCCTAATTTATAGAGAATATAGAAGTTTGCCAAAGTTGTGTTAACAGGTGTGATAGTAATGTCAGTGCCTCAGCAGTCTAGCATGTTATGCTTAATTGTAGAGGTTAATGTATAATTACAAGGGATATATTGCAGTGAGTTATTATGGAAACATAAATACATGGAAGAACCTTTGTGCTCCATTTAAGAGCCATGTGTTTAATGGGGTATTTTGTACTTGCATTCAGCTCCATCCTCAGAGGCCTGTGTATTAGAGAGCTCTTGTTATGCTCCACCATCTCCATCTACAGGTGCGCTTCAGGTTTTTTGGTCTTTGTCTCCAATTGCTCCCTGCTGCATATACTACACTCATAAGGGAGAAACATAAATTAACTGGATTTTTGAGCATTTATAATCACAAAATTATCTAGGCTAAAAGGGATTTCTGGATATCATCTAGTCTGGACCCCTCCAGTGGGTGGCTGTGAATCATCTAACAAGCTCCTGCTCTGAACATTCAACTGACTCTCTTAAGAAAATGAGGATTATATTTTGCATTTACAGTTGAGTGTCCAAAGTATTGCAATGTGAATGCCACCCTAAGGGAACATTAACTTTGAAAAATCACCTTACCTTTCTGAAAGGCTTTCACATCGCATACTTTCATAGCCTGAAATCTATTTCTTTTTTTATCAGATTCCAGAAGGGAGGAAAATACTCAACTTTGATTTAAAGGAAAAGAAAATATTCCCATTTTACTTTCCAAGATTTTTTCTTTTAAAAAATAAGTGTGAAGTATATATCTAGTTCTATTCCTTGAAATGTTCATTTAGAAAGCCTTCCTAATCCATTTCTACACTCCTTTATTGTCTTATTTTTGTAAAAGAATGCTACAGTGAGAAGAGAGCTAGCTTTATGTTGGGGCTTTGCTTTTTATACTACAAGTCATAAAAGAAATTATTTCATTCAGAAATAAGGNAAAAAAAAAAAAAAAAGTCTGTGGCAGATTGAAGCCATTATCTTTACACCGCTTCGTAACAGAAGGTTTTTTGGTTTTTTTTAATGTATTTCTTTCCTATTCTTTTAAATTATTGTATTTCTTCTCTGGCCAACTCCACGGACACTGTATCAGCACTGATGGAGCTGCTTGGAGGTAGGTGACACAACTGTCACTGTATCAATCTCACCATTAAGCTGTCAATTCCACAGTAGCATGTGGAGTTGAATCAGACAGTTCCACTGACATTGCAAACAGAACGTGTGAAAGACACTTCAATTCCTTTGGATGCATCGGAGACACTTTCATTTACAGAAAGGACCCACTGACACTCTTGTTCTGCACACAAGGATTCGTCAGACTCTTTGTGGAAATCAAAGGAAGCTGGTGTCAGTACAAACTCTACCTCCATCAGCTTTCAGGTGTCCCAACTGTCCAGTCCAATTGCCCATCACAGTTAAACTTCCAGTGAACACTTTCACTGACATTCTGTTCCTTGATTTTATATCCCCACTGTCAACAATCTTAGAAAGACAGGTTTGTTTGTGATTTATAATAAATAAGGTTGTAAGATATCTAGACCATTTCTTATAATAGAACACTCTTGAAAGCACCCCACTTCCCCTCCATATGGAATGAAGCACCCTGCTTATTCATTCTGTCAATTTTCTTCTGTATCTGCACCTATTTTGACACTTTTTTTTTTTAAATTTAAACTTCATACATTTATAAACCTCACTGAATAAGGGTCAGGACCTGCTACTAGCAGATGTATTATCTTTTATATTCTCAGGCTGGCTGTACTTGGGACAACAGAGTTTTGACCTACGTCAAGATCTGACAGTAGTTAAAACTTAAAAGGAAATAATCAAGGACACTGCTGCTAGAACAAGAAGTCCCTAGATTCTTGGCACAAATTTAAACCTTATAATAGCATATTAAGACCTGATAACAATGTTGGTGTGGACTTATATGAGCTGCTTACATGTGGAGCTGCTGTTGTAACAGGAAGGCATTAACAATGAAAGTAGACCATACAAATAGTTGAACCACAAAGGAACATTTGAGGCCATCAGCTCGTACAATTCCAAGCTCACTTAAGTATCTGGAGACAGAAGTTCACTGTTAAACACTGTTTTGAACTCTGACTAAAGACATACTGCATTGGTCATGGATAGTTTTATAGTTACAACAGAAATTTGGATTAAATCTTGTTATTCTCAAAAGACGTTCTTAAAACGGGAAAATATGTCATTTTAAAATTTTAACTCTCTGAACATATTCTCTCCCTGTGTATATATATACAGAGTTTTTATATCTATTCTTACATTGGTATAGAGTGTGTGTATATATATATATATATATATATATAGTCTTACACAATGTGTACTGACCAGCTTTTGCATGTAGCATCTTTTTCAAAATGCATAGTTGATGTCTCCAAAACTGGTTCTCCTTGCATTTGAAAGCTTTTTTTTTTCTTTACTACAGTTATTATTTTTATTAATCTCAGGAAATTAAAAAGAGACTGAAAATGCATAGGGTTTTACATTTGAATTCACTGGAAGAATGAGTCAGAAGTTACTTCTGGCATGGTGCTTTTAAAATTAAGCTCTAGAACATTTGTACTTTACCATCATGAACAGATTTTACCATTTTGTGTTACTTCAAAACAGTATTCTGTATGAGAGTGAACAAACTCTCAACCATGGAGATGATACAAAACCTATGGAGAAAGGAAATTACAGCATAATGGAAATGATGGCTGGGAGCCATACCACCCAGAGCTGTTAGCTCATCCGAACAGAAATGCCAGGCTGAGCTGATTTGGTCAGTGCTTTCGTCGGGATCTCTGAGGAAACCTCCAAAGTTGCTGAAGGAAGTGGTGGCAGCAACATTGTAGGTGGTATTCTCTGTTCTTGAGTCACCACTGGGTGAATAACCTGTGTGATGGGAGCCAGCAGAATTTCCTGGAAAAGCTGTGGGCATGATGTGAAACCACGGTCCTGAGTATCAGGAATTATTTTAAGACCACCGTGAACTTTGTATGAGGAGTAGAACTGGTGACCCTGGGTACTGATCACATTTCAGTATCAGCCTTTCTTACATAACTTCTCAAAATTATTCCAGTATTTCCTCCTCTTTGGGGCAGGAGAATGAAACTGGTAATGCCAGGATGATGGAGTACTGAATAAGGTTTAAACTCCACTGAAAGAGACTTTTACTCAAATCCTGTCATTAACTTAAATGAGATTTGGATCACATCCAGGGCCCTTAGCATAGAAGGACTGTGGCAGGGCTAATGTGTTTTTGAAGGAGCTCTTCCCTTTTCATGCTTTCCCATTTGAGCAACACTGCCATTGCCTTTCAGCCATGATCACCAGCCATTACTCAGAGATGCTGTCAGGCCCCATCCTGCTCCCAGAGCAGCTCGACTCCTCCCCAACCCCACTATGGTGTAGTGACACTATA
Source organism: Rhagologus leucostigma (assembly GCA_013397725.1). Taxonomy (NCBI): domain Eukaryota; kingdom Metazoa; phylum Chordata; class Aves; order Passeriformes; genus Rhagologus; species Rhagologus leucostigma. Next base: position 481,446 of record VZTD01000824.1, on the reverse strand, counting down.
ACTTTACATTCTCCCCAGAAACAATGACACAAATCTGATTTATAACTGGTGGTAAAACTTTATTATTCAAGTTTAGATGTAACAGACATCTTTGCTGCCTGAAGATTGTTTGCATAAGAAATACACCAAGAACATGTTTGTGAGTAGAAATGAACATGCACTATGAAAACCAAAAAACAAAACAAAACAAAAAAACCCGAAACAAAACAGAACAAAAAACACATCCATGTGTTGTAAGGACAAAACATTAAGAGCCAGCATTCTAGAGTCAAATCAGGGCTACAAGTTTAATGATGGTTTTTAGCAACATGAAGTCATTCTTAATGAAGTACTTTTTTTTGTTGTTTTTCTTATTTTTTTTTCTTTTCCTGCTGGTGAATTTTCTATAAGCTAAATTTACAATGGCATTTTGAGATGTTTCCTTTTCTCCTGTTCTCCTACACAGAGCTCAGAGGCCAAAATGATAGGAAAGGAAAACTGTGGTAGCTGTTACAATGTTTTTACTTTACTAAGTGTAATTTTGCTTCCTAATAAAGAAATTTTACTAAGTGTAACAAAGAATCAAATGAAACTGGTATTTATCTGGCTGTCAGACATTTAATTATTGTCTTTTATCCTCTTAAAGTAAATTGGGGTGTGTGTGATTACTATATATAGGTAGCATCTTACCAACTGCCAACTTTCCAGACCTGGCCGAATGAAATAAAAATTGTGAGAAAGAGGGTATGGAGGAATCCTATTCTGAGGTGAGAAAAATAATTTTACTTGGCCCATCTTAACTTTAGAGAAAAGTTTAGAAGGGATTTCTCACTTATCTGTCACATTTGGGATACACTGACAAATTGCTCACTGCTCTTTGCCAAGCATAACTGTCTCCACAGAAGCAGAAGGAAATGTATCTACCCTTCTGGCTGCACAGAAGCGACCTTCTAATCTCCTTGGCTTTCTCTGACCAGTATTAGGAATTAGCATGTTAAGTCGGCCAAGAAAAATCAATACAAGAGCAAAAATGAGAATATATTTAGACATACTGGGCAAAAAGCAGATGGTAGACAACATCCTTAGCACATAAAGCAAGTAGTTATGACTACAAAACAACAGTGTCCAGTCCAAGGGTGGACTTGAAAGTCTGTCCCTGAACTGAGTACTAATCCACAGTTGCCAAATCAGTTTTTCCCATTGCACAATCACTATGTTTCAGCACTGTATACAATTAGCATCAGTCACTTGTCCTGCTGCCCCTGTAACTGCAAAAATAATCTATTGCTCACAGTGTGTCTCAGCCTTTCGAGATGTCTCAATTTTCTCTCTCTTTAAAACTGCTACAATAAACAACAGTGCCTTTTTAAGGCAAAACCGAGATATGTGCATCCAGTGTCTTTCCCCCTTTCTGGATAGTCCATGAAAAATTAAGGGAGGAGTTTCATCAGCACAGTGGCAATCAGGTGCAAAACTTCTTTTGGAAAGCACTCTTGAGTTTAGCACCTGAACACAAACTGTGTTCTGGAACATCTTCATCTCCTGCAGCATTGAGGGGGCAGCAGCCACAAAGTGACAGCTTAGAGACAATCTGGTTTGCAGATGATGTCACAGAATGGCTCCAGCTATACGGAGAGTTACTGGAAACACTGTGCCTGTTCCGCAATCTGATTAGTGACAGGCACCACACATCCTCTAGTTTTGAAACATCTACTTATTTTGTGGTCCAATTTGAGATATGTTTTAAGATCTTAAACTACCATTCCTTTAGTAAGAGAAGTTCACCACCTTGAAGCCACTGACAAATTGAGAACAAAGACTGATTGTTTGAAAGTTCAATTTTTTGTGCTGTAAGTTGATTGAAACACAGTGGGTGCAGTAATTACTTGTGTGTGCTAACATTGGTTTCCATTTGAAAGTTATTAAATAAGATTATTCTTTTCCAGTGTCAGGATTTGGTTTTTTTCTTACTAGTATCCACTGTGAGAGGGTCTGAAAGATGGATGGAGTCACCTCTCTTTTGTTAAGAAACAAAACTGTGCTCCCCCTATCCCAATCAAAGAGAACAGGCTATGGCAAAATCCCATTTGTTAAAAAGCAGAAATCTTAGAACATCTCAATATGTCATGGCAAGAACAATGAACTTTTTTTCAAATTTTATTTGCACCATCTAGGTGTGCAATAGTAACATTCAAAACTCTGTCTTGTTCTTTGCACTCATAAGATTTCATTTCTCCTCATCCCCAAACCCTGATACGTGTATTTCCTGTTATTTGTCTCTGCTTCCGAGTTTAGCAAGAAGTGTTAAGAAGTTCAGGGTAGTGCTCAAGTCCTACAATGCTCATGTCCCTCCTAAATATTTTGCCATGAAGATGCAGCTTCTATCCATGAAGAAGCCAGACAAACTCGTACGTCTTAAGTGAAGTAAGTCAAAGCAGTAACTACTGAAAATCGGCAGGCATCTACCTTTGAAGCCGATAAAAATCACTGCTTTGTGTGTATAATATCTTCCTTGGAAAAGCTGAAAAGGACACACACTGGACCCTGATGTAACGAAATGAGGGCAATCTATTTAAGTCCCCACAGAAAAAAAAAGAAACAGAAAATACCCAATAAAAATAAATCCTCAAAAACCAAGTCAGAACTTATTACTGGAGAACAATAGTAAAAACATAACCAGACTTTGTCACTGGTATCAAGCTGGAGATTCATCTAAAAAATAGAAGAAGAAGAATGTGGCCCAACATCCTTTGCTAACCTAGAACACTACTGAAGGGTTACAGAACTCAATCACGAGCAGATTGAGCGGGACGTTCCATATGCTGCTCACCACTAAAGAAGCAATGGGTGGAGCAGGAAGGAATGCAGCCTAATGCTGAACAACAGCCTGTCTGTGCCTAACAAATCAGAGAAACTGTGCAATAATGTTTCACCTCTGTGAAAATGTAACACCTAAATACTGCCAAGGTCAGCGAGACCTTTGGTGATCAACTGTGTTAAGTGCCTCTCATGCTTGGTGATGTTTGTTGCCACCTGCTTTAGGCACATTATTTCTCAAAAGACTATCAAAGTGCTGAATGTTTAGGCCAGTTCCCTCCCGGTTTTCCTTTTGCCAACCCCTATAAGACATTTCCTATCACCTCTCCTTTTATTTTCCACCTCCCTGTTTATCTGGTTAAGTATCTTAGTAAGTGCACCAAATACTAGAAGGGAGAGTGGTGCGATTCAGGTAAGTTAAATACAAGAACTTTTTTTTTTTTTTTACAATGCTTTAGTTCAATTACATGAAAATCTGAGAAAGGCGGCATGTAAGTGAGATCAGAATAGGACCCTTTACATATAATCTCAAGTGAGGACTTAGTCCAGAGATATTTTTATAGAACATTTTAAAAAATAAAATGCATGAATGGAGAAATAAAAGACAACATAATATCAGAAAGACATTTTAAACTTCATTCGCTGCAACATTCATGAACCAGTTGAGCTACACCTGCCATCCAACCATAAGGAACTAAGACCCTGCACTGCGAAAAAGAAACAAACCCAAACAAAACAAAAAAGCAACTGCATAATATTGTAAAAATGGAGTGCAATGCTACTATAGAATGCAATAAAATATCAGTGCTGCATAGTCAAACAGCACTTATCAAAATAATTTCTGAAATGTTTCTTCTGAAACACAGACAAAGCAATAAAAAGAGGATATATGTTTATCATTTTAAGCATAACAATGTGAGTTAAGAGCTTAAGAATACAAAAGTACTTGGAATGAATAGTGCTACCCTTTTTTCCTAAGTAGGCATAAAAATATTTTCATTTCCTTCTTGTTTTTCATACCATTAATATCAACAAATTTCATTCATTTCATGTTATCGTTTACAACTTTAATGCACACACACAGAAAAAAAGATACCTACTGCAATAGAAATAGTTGCTTCATTACCTTGTTTGCTACATTTGCAAATGTAAACAGCGAGGCAGAGCCAGAACTGACTCTAATGCATGATGGAATATCTTTGTTGCATACGTACACTGTAGAAAATAATTATTCAATATGTCAGGCACCATTATTTGAAATGTAATACATTAATATTTACTAGAAAAATAAGGTTTTTTTCTATTTGTTCTCCCAACTTCTTTAATGAAATAAGTTAATCTGACAGTGCATCCAGTAGCTTGTAATATCTTCTACATCCCTGTGGCAAAATAATAAACTACTGGTTGGGACACTATAATGAAAATGATTAAAGTCAGTTCTTGTACACCCTTGTAGCAAGCATGGAGGCTCGTCTAACAGCACCTTTAACCAATTATTTAATATTTAGTTATTTAGCCCTATTTCCCTGAGCAGTTATGCTGAGGAGCTTTCCCTTCATGGATAGTTTTTAAAAAGCTTTAAGTAGTAAAAAGTACTATGAAGACATTTAATGCTACTTAGCAAAAGCTGGTATAAGTCTACTGAAGGGATTGACTGGTATGTATAGCAATGTTAAGCCTGTGGAGAAGTAACCTTAGACTTTAAGGTTTAGAAATGTAATATATTAAAAATATATTAAAATAAAATACAGCAGGTTACCTTGTTCCATGCAAATTAAACCTGGAGTGTGGCTTCTGTATTAGAGACTTCACTTGCACAAAATGGTTCTCCTAGACTAAAGTGTGCCAGATAGAATGTAGTGATAAAATGGTAGCTAAAAATCAGCTGAGTCTGAGAAACACCTAGATGACATTGCTGCCAAAGCTCTGATGATCCTAAGGCATGTTGTAGGGCAGAGATTCGTCCAAATTAAAGAAAAGAAAATGACCTTTTAACATCTGTATATTTAACATGTCTAGTTCTTATATACAATGTGCATATGTTCACTACACCCCTGCAGCAGTATATACATATACACATCTTTACACTCTTGCAGTTATGTCTCTTACACAACAGCAAAGGTATTAATTGTCCAGTAAAATTTTCTCAAGGTTATTCAGCATGATTCACTGCATTCTGGCTAGCTTTGGTGGGCCGTGTCCCACTGAATTATCTTCCTCCCCTTCTGGCCACCATCCAACTGTTCTTTTTTCTTGGTAACCCACTCATTTAAACGGAAAAAAAAAAAAGAAAAAAAAAGAAAAAAAAGAATAAAAAATTTTAAAAAGAAAATAACAAGGGATTTAATATTGGATAAGGCATGCTCTCTATATGAAGTGCTTTATAGGTCTTCACAAGACATTACAAGCTATTGAATTCCCATCAAGGAAACCTATTTCTGTTTAATTGTGCTAAGTGCTAAGGTTTACTCTTTAGGTTTTCCATTCTTTTCAGCTTGTGCATTGTTCCTGTGTAGGCCCCTCTGGATGTGAGTTGTGAAGTCATACTTGTCCGTGCAAAGATGCTGGCATATGCTGCACTGGAAAGGTCCACTGTCACCATGGCAACTCATATGCAATGCATACATCACTTCATCCAGAAAGACAATGCCACAGTGCACACACTTGGTAGAAAGTTCATCTTGAGTACTTCTATCAACTTTCTCTGTTTTTACTACATTCAAGGGACCTTCATTTTTTACATTTGGTGGTGCCTTACTCTTTTCCTTGGAGGCACCATTTGCAGTTGGCCCAGGTCTGGAATGCTTTATCGCCAAATCTAGAGGAATGTCATTGTCTGATCCGACAGCTGAAAAATGAGGAGGCAGATTAAAGGTGGGATAAGGCACATAGTTTTGGCAAGGATTTGGTAGGCCAGGCACATGACTCAAGTAGTGTGGATTCCCAGGAACAGACAGCTTATATTTACTCCAGAATCTCAGCCAGTCAGCTTCACTCTGAAAGTCATTGTGTACAAACGGAAGTCCAAAAAGTGGGTACTGGTATTTTTCAATAGGGCTTCCAGGTGGAGAATAGTTTGGGTGTTTTGCAGGTCTCATGTATTTTTCTATTGGGCTGCCTCTCTCTGAGCTTCCTTTCCCTTCTGATATCGATGAACTGTTTCCTGGGTCTCCAGTACTTTCCTGAGGACTTTTTATCTGAATGTGCAAAGGTTGCATCCTTTTGTGAATATCCAGAGTTTGGCTGACCAATATTGGCTGCTGAGCAGAATGGCTTTTAGTCAATGAACCTGGGGCCTCATATTTACTGAGGCTGGGAAGCTGAATTTCTCTCTGGTGACCTTCAGGTAAATGATCCTCTGACCTCCTCTCTAAGGGGCTTCCATTGACTTGCTCCTCACTGCTACCTCTCTGCTGTTTGTTTAGCTGCTCAGCCTGAAGTGCCTCCGGGTTAAGGCGCTTTCTTGTTCGTCTCCTAATGATCTGTTCACCATTGTTCTGTTTAATGATGTTTAAAGGCCTGGGAGTCTGCATGGAACACACAGAGAATGAACAAAAGGAAAAAAGAAAGACACATTAAACAAATCTGCGAGACCATGCTCATGCAAATTTATCTTTTCTTTTGTGAAGAGCTGTATTACAAGCGCGTTACAGGAATGACCAAATTTCAACCCAAATGCTGGTTTATGGCCCCTCATGCTGAAAGTAAACTATAAAATAGCTTGTTTTATCAACCTGAGTCACCTTTCAACTTAGACATCCTGTCTTAAACATCCTGTACCTGTTTACTTAAAAATACATGAGGTATCCAAGCTGTCAAACCATTTATTACTTCCTACTCCTAAAAAGTTCTGGGGGAGATGTGTTGAAAGTGGGTGCTGAGAGCTGGGGGTGAGGTGGGAGATGCAAGGCCCTATGCACTGGTGTTGTTCCATGCACCATGCCACCAGAGCTGCTCTCGGGCAGGGGTTTGCACAGGTCCCACTGGGACAAGAACGGAGCAACACTTACCTTGATACTCACCCCGCTCTGACACGGACAGAAAACACAAGCACACACAGGGCTTGCTGACCACCATTGCTGTCACCTAGCAAAAGGGCTGCAGGTCCACTGTGTGGTGAGGGGGATGATGGTGGCTGGAAAGGGACTAAGAAAGATGGAGAAGAAAAGCCCAGGAAAACTATGCACCAAAAGGTCTACCTCTGCTTTGGTATCAACTCCCCTTCCTTCACCCCCACTGCATTGCTTTCTAAGTGTTACTGATGTTGTGCTACTACGTCATTAGGAAACGAAGGCATCCCCAGAAGGCAGGGCAAAAGGGATCTGTGAAGAAATAAGCATCACAAAGAGGCAGAGGGAAGAACCAAGTCAGGACTTGTTTCCATTTGCTACTACCCCACACCAGCTCATGTTAAGCAGCCTGTTTAGAGAAGAAGTGAAAATACCTTTGTGTGGAAAACGAAAAACTATTCCAAGAAAGGACAGCAGTCAGGCTTCATTTAAAGGCTCTCCAAGAGAAAAGCAGTATTATCTGAATGAAAAATGGTGCTGCACCGTCAGTATGTTTCTCTACTGGGCAGATGTTAGAGCAACAAAAACTACCTAAAAGTCTTTCAGCTTGGTGTGTTGGCAGGTGACATCTTTCTTCCCAAAGGCACATATAATCCTGTCCTGGTTGGAGGCCAGAAAAGTGCCCCCCCTGCCAGTATTCCACTTACATGTTTATTTAGAAATTTTAACACTGTTTTAAAAAGCAGATTTAATTTTGGCTTACAGTCAGTAGCCGAAGTAATTTGTACCTTGAATGTAACTAAATTTTTAATAAATTCATAACTTCAAGCTAATATAAAAATCTCCAGAGCTGGAAGAGCACCCATTCTATTATTTGTAGAGATTAAGTCTCTCTCTTGACTTGCCATATTTCTCTCCTTTCACTTATTTATTTTCCTGCAGTTGGCTTATTCTTAATGGTTAACTACATTTTAGACAGTGCAGCTATTTTTTAAGATTCTACTTTCTATTAAAATGCTGACTCAGAAGTATATACACACTTTGATTTAGATTTTTAATAAGAGAAATTTAAACTTGGCAGAAAAACAGCACCTGAACCAGCCTCCTCACACAGATCAAAGCTGAGACAAAATCATGTCAGAAAAAATTAAAATATTTTCTATGTAAATTCTATTCAGATAAAGATTAGAGTTTGCAGAATCAATAGCCAATTAATATGCACAGGCATACACTCTTTATTATAAAGTCTGTGTAATTTCCTCACCTTTTTATGACAATTGTAACTGAGATGCTGTGTGAGATCTTACAATGTTGTTGTTGCTCTTATTAAACGTTTATTTATACACTACAGACCATTTTTATATGGCTTCCAGATAATCCTCCAATATTTTGGAAATCCTTTTAGTCTTACTCTTCATGCTCTTCATACAGGTATGAAGTCTAATTATGGAAGTAGTTGAAAGAAATATCTTCCTGCCTGAGATTAGGGACCCTCACACACTTACTTGAGGCTCCGGCTATTCAAAATTATTGTAGGTTTAACTTTAAAATGCTTCAGCTTGCCAATGACTGTACTCATCTGATTAAACCAGACTTTAGATGATTAAAATGTACTCTTTAGTGCTGTAAATCTACTCATTTTCCTAATTCATAGTAGTAAGGTGCAGATAAAAATATCCTGTATTTGGTTACAACCAAGGCAAATAGAAAAGTTTAAGCTCACTTCCTGATTTTCAGTGGGGCATTAAATTTAGAATATAGTGGAAACCTTACCAGAACCTTACTTTCAAAATGGCCTATGTCAGAGCCTTAATTATATGTTAGACATAATATATTAAGGATGATCACAAATACTTCTGCCATCTCTGTATCAACTGGCAATCTCCCTACTCCAATTATATGAGTAACTTAAAAAAAATAAAACACAAAATTCAACAAATGGTTCATTAAATTATTGTGATTAGATTTCTTAAATGCCATGGGAAAGTGGAGCCTCCTCTAGACTAATCTGAGAAAATATACAGCAATTCTTCACTGAATTAGTCCAAGGATATTGTCAAGGAATCCTTATGGAACAAAACATAGTGTTTTGTTCCATATCCAAGTTAGAGCTATTAAAAAATGAGGTACAGCACCACAGTAATAATGGTCAAATTCATGACTCTGGGGAGACAGCAAATGTGAATACTGTGTATGTGTTAGCAGCAAGATACATTTTTTTCACTAAAACTATTTTAATAATAGACTCTTGGATTATTATTACACATTTCTTAACACAGTTGTTTGCATTAAATGAGAGAAATGTGAAAAATGTGCAAGTTTAATGTAGATTATCCCTTAGATAGGTGGAACATTTTTGAAAACACACTGAAAAATTATTTAAGGGTATCATAGAAATAGAAATGCAGCTTGTAGCAGAAATCCCTACCACTGTTAATATTTGTCAGTCACTACCACCTGGTAGTATCTGACAGATCACAGATTTTTCTTCTTATTAAATAAAAGTGAAAAAGGGATCTTAGGCTTGAGTTAATGAGGATGGTAGTGCTAGATAGTAATAATCCAGTCAAAACGGAGCTAAGAAATGTGCAAATTACTGCAGGTGAGTTTTACTCAGCGGTGTAGCATAATTTAGATGAACAGGGGTCTTACAGAATGGAATTCGATTCACTTGAATTTTTATAGTTTTGGACATTTCCCTAATAACTGCATCAGCCTAGACCCCTGAATTCAAAACCATACATGCCAAATACTTACTGCAATTTTTCACGAACAGACAGGTAGACAGATAAAAGAAACTTTCATCTTTCTGGTGCCAGTCTAAAGAGCATCCCTTTGCATGGGACTGTCTCAAAAGGTGACCCAAAGGAGAGATTTGTTGGATTATTTCAGACTCCTACTTATAAAGGAGTTGCTATCATACCACAGCCGAGTAAGGCTTAATTAAATTCTTTGCGTTTGTTTGGTCAAAGTTCAATTTAAGATATTAATGTCAAATGTCCACTAAATGGCAGCTTATTGCCATGCTTAAACAGTGGAGCTTAGAGATAGTGCCAGCTTCTTGCTTTTGAGATGCATAAAATAAACTTTGACATTGTATTTCTAATGAATATTGCTGGAAGTGCACTAGTTCATTCCTACTGGTTCATAAGGATGATCCCAGCTGTGCTTGAATTCAAAACTGATTCTTGTAGCTTTTATCTATTCAAAAAGTTATGCTAATAATCATGGTAAGGTCCAGCACTACAGCTGAGAAACGTATACTTAAAAAAGGGAAAATGGAGTCTGCAAATGGAAGTTCTACAAATAATCAGACTCAAATGTCACATTAAAAAGACAAACTGTCCTTAGAATCTTTGTGGATGCTCACCATGATCAATTTCCTTAAATTAGATATTTTATCTACAACTTTGAGAGGTGTCCAGGAAGATGATACCTGGAGGAAGACCCAGCCAAGATGCTGGTCAGAGACCATGCATTAGTCCATCTTCTTAGATGCTATTGGCCTGACTGGCTATTCTAGGCCTTAAAAACAGTTAGTGACCCCAGAATGATACACATGGTGGACAGAGCCAACCCTTCAGACTGTTGATGGTCATGCTGCTTTTGAAAATTGGAATTTTTTTTTTTATTTTATTAAGTGTGCTGGTTTGGCAGGATCTTGTGTAAACAGAATTATCGTATGGGCAGTAGACAAGACCATTGAGAAGCTTAGGCCTCAAATTTAATTTCTGAAAAACATTTTAAAAAATGCACACTCTCAGTCACCACATTTATTTCTGAGTTAGGCTCTAAGCCTGAACTGCTACGTTGCTCTGGCAAACTCCCAAAGACTACCTCGGTTTCCATTTCTGAAAAATAGTAACACTTTTTAATTTCATGGGAATGTTGTAAAAATTAATTAATTAGTCACCTGACTCTCCTATGTGTGCCTATTAAAGACAGCAAGGATAATATTTAACCAGTGGTCTTAACCTAAAAGATTCCAAGCATTTTGGCACTGATCCAAGGAAACACTTAAGCATGGCTTTCCTGGACCTGGACCAGAGCACTTAACATCTTTCAGGATCAAGTCAAGTGTCAATAAGATGAAAAGCAATATAGACAGACCATGATTATTACTCATTCCCTGATTGATCCTGAGGGATGGTGAATCTTCCCCTTACCAAGTGACGAATGCCTTCAAGTGAATAGCTTTCTTGTTTAGTTATTTATCTTCCAGCAGACTATAAGAACTGTAGAAAAAGAACACAAAACCCCACCACCCCACATCTCTAAGAAATTTACTATCAAGAATAAATGGGGTAAGAGATGTCAAAGTATACAAAAACCGTTTCAAGAGATATTTTGATACAGATCTGATGTCTAATTTCAAGAATTTTGGTTTTTCTTATGAGGACTCTTTTTAGAGAGCTTTCATCACAACTTATTATATGCCTTTAAAATGAATTTCCAGAAAAGAAATAATTTTCCCCTTATTTTGTATCAAAATAATTAAATGCATCACTGGTGATCTCAAACACATCTACTGACAGCATCCCAGCCTGTTTCATAATGAATCACATCTGATCCCAAAGTGACCACTCTGGAAAACCCTGTTAGGAAATTAACTGCAGGCCAGGGAGTGGTACTAATCACACAACCAGACAAGACCACAGCTGCCCAGCTTAGCTGTGTAGCTCTTTTTTCTACTGCACAAACCGGTAAGTTCTTCCTACCGAGTGAAGCTTCTGGTAGAGGCCACACGCATTGCATACATATCCACCATTTGCATTCTTTCGCCAGAGAGAGGTCTTTGTGGTCAGGCAATTGGCACAGAAAACACCCGAGCCTCTACGTCTCTGAAATAGGGAAGAAAAAGGGAAAAAAAACAGGTCAGAGGTGAGTCACATGAGCTGCGGAGTTAGGACAAATCAACACAGGAGTTTTGTCTCTAGACTGGCAACAATGACAGTATAAAACCACACTGCCCATAATGAGGTCAGGTTCAATTGTGCTTAATAGGCACCACTGATTTTCATTATAATTAACCTCGGAGTGATGGATGAGGTGTGTGAAACACCAAAGCCTTTTCAGAATAACAACTTTAACTTTTTGAACTTCAGGGTTTGTGCATTTAATGATGGTTTCTAAACAGCAAATTCTGAAAAAAAACCCTTGAAAGCTGACAGAACATTCTGTAAACTCCTCCTGGTTTCACAACAGATTATTTTTTTTAGCTTGCTTTATTTAAAAGTGTGATTGGTAACAAGAATTCTGAAACATCACCAGTTCAATTAATTAACAGTTTGTACCTGTGTCATACTAATTCCTTTAACAGAGATTATATTGAATACATGATATTTGGTTCCAGTCTTTTCCACTTACTTCTGAAATCAGTATAAGCTACCATCTATTCCTGCAGCCTGCTATGAACAAATAAAAGTACAGTATTCTTTAATGAGACTTCTTCTGAACTTCACTTGAAACCCCAGAAAACACTGTCTCATCAACAGATAGATTTATTTATTTTATTTTAGTCAGGCAAAGAAGGGCACAGTACAACACCCGAAATACAAATTGATTTTTAACCAGACTGAGCTGTGCATTCATCAGCTTTCATAATGATCCAGGAATGTTTAAAAGTAGGCCTGTTTATGAATATTGCTCATTAAATATTTTCTATGGAGTAATGATTTCATCAAACTTCTCATTTAAACAAAAGTCAGGCTGTGTTTGTGGGCCCAAATACTAATAAGCAGGAAATGGAGTTCTTTTGCTGAAAAGAAAATTCGAATTTTAATGCTATACCCTTTTTGCAAAGGGAAAAAAAAAAATCAGTAAGAAACCTCCAGCATCTAAGATAAGAATGAGTGAGTACAGCAAAAACAGTCTGGGTGAAAACTTATTTTATTATGAATTAAAAATTACTAACACTATAAGTAAAAATTTCAGGGTTTCATAATATTTAAGTGATTTATTTAACTTTAGTTCATACTGTAGAAGACTAGTGTTCATGCCAAAAAAATACAATGGTTATAATTGTACTCTGATACATTTCAAATGGAAAGCTTTCTGCAGACATAATTTTGGCTTCAAGACTGGAACACTTTCTTGGCATTGAAAGGGCATTTGATTCATCGGGTGTTTCACAATGTATCACTAAAAAGACCTGGTGAGCAGCCAGTTCCCTATAGGGTAATTTTTCCATCCAGATGCAAGTGCTATCAGAGGCCCTCGTCAGCTAAACTAATTATGATCTTGCATTTGCTGATGCCTGCTCACTCTAACGTTCGACATCCTCCATTAATCATCAATACAAGGAAAATGAATGAAACGTAAAGAAACAAGGGCTGGTAAGCTGCACAGCCATAAAAATCTGAAATGAGTGCAATAATTTAACAAGATTGGGGAAATGTTTTTAGTGAGCACAAAGTCAGGCTAACAATTGCCCTTTTAAACCAAGAACACAATTTCATTTGTACAGCAGGTTGTGCTACTTTAAAGTGATACAATAAAATCAAGATTGTCGTCAAGATAATCTCTCTCTCACGCCCTTACATCATCCACCGCTTTGTCTCTTAAATCAGTTGCAGTAATATATGACATTTTTTTCAATTTAGCTAAGGGGAGAACTAAATGGTACTTGATGTCCTTCAGCAAACATCTAACTATTTGTGCATAACATGCAGCTGGCCCTGGAAAGGCACACTCGTCTGCAAGTACACTGAAGGTCCCAATTCTTTTTGTGGCTGGATATCCTTGACCAGCTTCACCTGGCTGCAGAAATATTTTCCGTAAGAGTACAATAAAAGCCTCACTAGACTAATCCTAATTTGGTCCACTTGGAGGGTGAGAAGTTTCCAAGCGGAAATTACTGTATATGGCTAGGATTCAGCTACAACTGCAGAACTGTTCCTTTCCATTCCTACTTCTTGTCTGCTGGCCTATGGTTTCTTGGTGTGGTGTATTAACCAAGTGGAGTCTTAATCTAAGTCAGTCTTTCCACCCTTTTATTTCCGTTTGTGTTCCCTAAGTTTGGGAAGTACCCTCTACAAAGTCATGAAAGACTATTAAAATATAGAGAGAGCAATCTAGTTTGTATGCTGCATTTCTACACGCATGAAGGAGGACAGAAGGTAAAGTTACACTGAAATCTTCACTGAATGCAATGGAGCCAGTACATCTATAAAACACTGAAAAAAGCAATTCATTTTTTCTTTCTTTTCTAAAGAAAGATCTGATTCAAACTGGTTATTAGTTCCAGTGAAATAGTACAATGACTACAGCTGACAGCAGCTTACAAAATACACAGTAGTAGATGTATGTATTGAAATCCTATACCTCTGCTTATTCACTGCTTACAAATATTTATCAGTTTAAAATTTCAAGTAGTCCAGCTAAAAATCCTTCCCTAAATTTAACGCAAAGTATGTAAATACATCTTTTGTGCTGTTCTAAGTGTTGCATCTTATCTTCTTTTACCTTCTCTTATTTCTGCATTATTTAAGGACCTGACAGGATAATCAACATTGATTATTTCAATACCAAAGTGTTTCAACATAGCTTACATATACTAACAATTGAAGAATTAAAACACCTCTGGAAAAACCTAAATGCTGCTACTTTGTTGAGCATTTTGGTTATGAAACAGCTATTTATAGTGGGGACACACAGCTTTAGAAGGGATTTCCTGCCATAAAACAGGACTGTGGCAGAATTGGACTAAAGATTCTTGACTCTCAGATGCTAATAACCACAGAATGGATCTGCTTGTCAAAATACACCTCAGAAATTTTGATGTCTGGAAGCAAAAAGTGGAGGGCCTTTTTAAAAGCCTAAAATGTCTGTAATCCTATTACCTTAAACAAATACAGTTTCTTAAAAAGAAAAATAACAAAAATCTAGGCCTTTACTTCTCATATACCAAGTTTTCTAAGTTATTGGCCAGCAGAAATTATGTAAAATTTTGTTGCTAAATGTTAATTAGCAAGTATACTTCTACTGTTAGCGATGATACTTCTGCATGGGTCTGTTTGGTTTTGCATACTCATCATTTGAACTAGTCAGTAATACTGGCCAATATTGCTGCTTTTCTGGGTAGTCTTGCATAGAAACAGGCACTTGAGCTCAAATCCAGCAAAGCCTGTGCAACAGCTATGGCCCACAGCCCCCGTAAAACTCAGCCATGTGCTCAAGCGCTCTGCTAAGCACCACCCAACCAGCATTTTCAAGAAATATGAGAACTTCTGCTCTACTTTTAATGTGATTGTACCACAGTTAATTTCTTAAATCAGCATAGTAAAGGAAAGTCAACATCACTAGTCACGGGAGAGTCTGAGCCACAGATAAAAAGGTTTCAGTCTGTGATCAATGCCACTAGCACTAGCTGGAGTTATCAATGAAAATTTCATGTACATCCTTAGAAAAATGAGCCAAAAGGGTCTAAATAACTAAAATATGTATCTACTAAGTCAAGCTTTAATCATCTGGAGCCTTACAGCCACTACATTACAATCCCAAATCCTGAAGGGGCCAGTGCAGAGAAGAGCCTGTCTCTATTGCCATTCCAGTTCTGAGGCCTGGGCGTTTAATATCACAGTTGTCTCAAATCACATCAGGCTGAAACTTGGCGTATGTTTTTGTCAGCCCAGATGTCATTTTTTCTTTCTTTCTTGGTACTGAAAACTTTATTTAAATCAGTTCAGCTGTTTATAATTTGGAGATTTGCCAATCTGAGGGGTGGGGACAGAGGGATTTCGAGTTTTTCAGATAACTTTCTAACAAATCGACAATCAGAGTGACTTTGCTCTGGGGAAAAAAAAGTATGCACACATTTTAGTATTTTAGTAGTAGCAAAGGAACAAGTGTATTTTTATTTTTATGTAGCTAAGTTATGAAAGTTTGTAATTACTCACTGCATATATCTTGCAGACCTCTCTACTAACTGTTTTCCCTCAGTAAGAACCATGCTGAAAGCATGTAATTGCATAACAACCCTTGATATGCAGAGTATTTACTCACATTTTTTCTGGTTTCATATCTTGACCATTTCAAATTGAACAAGTCTGAAACTTGGTATATACAGCGTCAAGCCTGAATGCCTAATTTTTTTTTTAACTCCTTAGATGATTTTCACTAGTTACCAATACTTCATTGCAACGAGGCAACTATTAGTAGTGCTTTCTGCTAAGCAATAAACCAGCAGAGAATACGATAACAAGTGATTCACTCAGGTAAGTCTTGCCAGGGTCAAGCCCTTCTTCATAAAAACTGCTTTCAATTTTAAAGGATTGACTCTACAGTTCACATAACTTCAAACTTTGTAGCCATGCAGATGGATCATTACATTCTATATCATACAAAAAAGTATTATAATGCACTGAACTTTCATTTATAATTTCAGTGGAACTTCATGTAGCAAAATATATCCTGTAAGAGCACAGCCAAAAACACTGCTCAGGAACTGTGACTGTTTAGCTAGCTAGACTAAGCAACGGTGCCTGACACTCTGCTAGTGCCAAATACATCCTGTTTTTAAAATTTCTGCCAGAAGATGCTTTTAGAAACTCAAATAGGCTCCACAAGCAGCAGCCAAGCATTTTTCTTACATCACCCTCTTGGTTTTGGACACAACAAAACTTGTCTTATTGCTGATTACTTTCACTTCCTCAACACAAAACGATGATATAATGAGGACTGAGAGGATTTTTTACCATCTCTGGCCTCCCTAACGTGCCAGAAACAGAGAACGCTGTAATCATAGCTCCAGAACATGAGGAGCAGCAAAATCATAAATGTTGCCCAGGAATAAGCATGTGCCTGACCTATTTCCAGCGGTGAAGTCGGGAAATACAACCATATATGCCTCACTGAAAAAAAGGCAAAACGCCGGCTCTGGATGCTCTGTGGCAACACCGGAGGTCCATAAGGGGAGCTCCAGAAACCCGCACATGTGGTTCAGTGTGAGCCAGGTGACTTGCTGTGGAGAGCAACAATTGTAAGCAGCTGGTCTCATACTTTAATCATCGGGCTGCTACCACACGGTACAAAAAACCAGTACAATGCACTCATGGTTACATCTGTCTTTGTTGCATTTGCACTGCCATAAGTATGACAGAGTTTCTTGTTCCACACTTGCTACGTCATTCCTGCTTTGTTCTCCTTACATAAGCAGGTATTTGATTATCTTAAGTTTGGGTGAGGTTTAGATTAATTAAAGAGTTTGGGTGAGGTTTAGATTAATTAAAGTTTAAAACCTGGGCAGCAAGACAGCATCTGGATGTTGGAGTAAGTGCTACTTTCTTCTGTTTCGGATGGGAAAGGCATCTTTCAGATCTCATTTCTTTTGGTTGCAAAGGCACTCAGACCTTTCCAAATGTTTTTAATCAAAACTGCTTTATCTCTCTACTATGAAAACAGACACAACTATGTTTCTGTAAAGTTTCACATTTTAAAAATTTAGTTGCTTTTGCTGTCACTACGTCTAAATTAAAAAGAAACTCATTGGGGTTTTCTTCCCTTTATAACCTGAGCAGCTTTTAGGAATACACCAGACACAGCAAATTTTTGTCCCAGAAGTGAAAAACTGAAACAAAAAAAGCAGAGTATTAAAGCAGAAGTTTTCAACCTTAATTATGAGTTAACAGATGCCTCTAAGTCAATTTAATGTGCCAAATCCAAACTCTTCATCTAACACATTTTCAAGAACAATTGCATTAAACAGCTGTATTTGAAAGACACATAAGAAAGACATTAGGAAAGACAAGGTAAAAGAAAGTAAAAATGCCAAAAGGAAAGTCAAAATTACACGCTTAATTCATATAGAAAGTTTAGTGGAATTTTTAATGCTCTATCGTGACAGCATCTTTTTATGATATATGCTGTATCATAAACTTTTAATGAGAAGAATCAGGGGGGCTTTAGAGAGAGAAAAAAACCAGACAGTAAATTAAACATTACTGCTAGCACAGCCTTTCAGAATCCTACCCCTGATCCCTCAGGGAGAGTAAATATTTTAATGTGCATGTAAACTGCAATTATTTTTTTATCAGCAACAAAAATGAAGATGAGTAGATTTTGTCCCAGCATTTGAAGCTGTATTTTGTAAAGCTACCTTAGAGACAGTGGCATTCGCTACTCAAAAAAACCTCCCAACTCCACCCCAAAAGCCAAGTAGCACACTACAGTCTTTTTGTGTCTTATTGAGCAAGAATGATTAAATAAGATACTAGTTTAGGATGATTTGTACCAAAGTAAAATAATGACTGATCAAAATAAATTACTAAATTAAGAAAAATAGAGCTATGAAAAGAAGCCAGTAAATCACTTGTCGTTGGAACTCTTCACTGCTGTCACCTCCTCACCTTTATGTCCTCCCTCAAGTTACCGCTGACTCAACCTTTGCCACTGTGCAGGACGGGACCTGGCTTTGGACACCACCTTGAGCCAGAGCCTGAGCTCCACAAGCAGGAATTTACCATTGCTTTCATCTTCTGTTAATAGCCACATGCTAGGATCACTTAAATAATCACAATACACTTTACAAGGACTTACTAATTTTTCATTCACTTAAGCATTTATCAGTGAAAATTAGGTAGTTCAAATCATATTTCCTTGTCAATCCAAACACGTATGGAAGGTAATTTCATAGTTTCCCCCTCAAGATCTGCAGTGGCAGAAATATGAAATAATAAAACTTTTTCCGCTGGTAAGATTTCCTTGTCACATTAGTGGCAGTTAATTTTTTAACACTGTATGTTAAAATGTAAGTAATCTTCTCATGGGCCAAATACACAGACCAAGACTAAAGAGATAAACTTATATATTTTTTAATGTGTATTATTTGTGTATTTATACCACTTATTTATGACATGAGGCATTTGTAATGAACACCGAGAAATATTTTCTGATTAGCTATATGTTAGTCTGGTTTACAAAGAGCTAAATAATTATCTAATCACTCTACACAAAATATGATTTTTTATAAAGCAGTTGCCTCCAACTGTCTTTTACTGGATATAATGTATTTTTATGGTCTTAGCCTTCAATTTGCACAAGGTGACCGCCATTAAATCTCTTTCAGTGCTTCAAATAGCAGCCAGCACACTATGGTATGGGCTCATTCTGGTGTATTTTGCCACTGACTACCATCAGTACGACAAAGACTTCCATGGAGGCAACCCAAAAATTTATTTTTAAGGTTTTATTAAGACCAACAGCAAAAAAGCAAAAAGCAACCTGGAAACCTGCATTTCCCGCACAAGAATGATGTCATTTTGCAGCAACTGAAACCTATTCAAGAGGAACAGAAATTCTGCCTCTAATAATTCACTGAGTCAATTACACAGGAAAGTACTGTAATGGGCTGTCCCCCGTCAAACAGCTCACGTACACCACTTCCTTCTCAATTACCAACTTGTCTGCATTGCCATCTGTAAAAACGAACTCATACCTTGTGCTGCCAGTTTCTGCTCTTGCACTTCCATTAGTGGAACTGGCTGCAGCTGCTCAAAAAGAAAGCCCTGATTGTCTTTGTTTCCCCTCCATGTAGGCACCATTTTTCTCCTTTCCTTCGGTACCTCGGCTCAAGGTAACGCATTATCTTTGTTGAGGTGTGCTCACAACTTTTTAAACTAAAGTCTGCCTAAATTTGTGTCCTGTTATCTTTTCACAGTTTATCTAACACAGTAAAAAGCTTCCAGCAGCATGTCTCTCAGCATCTTCACCAGAATTATGGAGTTAAGTCTTGCAAGAGGTTTTATCAATCCTTTTTCAGTACTGCTGTAAAAATTCCTAAGTTGCTGGATAAACAACTTCACACTTTTCTAAATTAGCTTGACCACCCAGGCAGTTTTAAAACAGTATTTATGTAAAGCATTCAAAAATAAGATTAAAAAGGAAGTCTAATTTAGGAATTATAATAATATTTTCTGCAAAAAATGATTAAGTAGACATGTTAGTGTGCATAAGCAGGACAGAGAGAGCTTGGTTTGAGAGCTGCGATCCTGGCCCCATAACCTTTCTCTGCTTGCACTGCTGCAACAGATTCTTGCAGCAGCTCTGATGCTGAACGGCTGCTTGAAACCTCACTGCTCGCACAGACAGACCACTGCTCCTTCCCAAACACCATGTGCTTCCAAACAAACTTGGCTTTTCTTAAAGAACAAAACTAAGTCATTATAAGTCTCTTGCATTTTAGTTTCAAATTAGAAATACAATATAAAATAGCATAAAATGTACAAAATCAGACTACTCTTCTGATCAGTAACTGGCTAAAAGGAGTATCCTCAGCACTAAGCATGCTGAAAGAGACATCAAGAAAACTGGAAATGCCTCTGACTCTTTTACTTCTAGGTACAAAGCAAAACTACCCAACCTTTGCTGTCTCAAGCGGGGAATCTAAATCAATAGTCAGACTTTGCTATAAACTGACTGACTTTCTGAGATAAAGAGTCATTTATGATGGTGCCTAAGCACAGAATTAGCTGCTTAAGTTTAGGCATCAATACCAGAGGATTTATGTTCAAGAAAGCACTCCCTGTACCCCTTCTTTCATGAAGTAATCTTACTCATTAAATGAACAGACAAAACTGGAGCAAAGCTCTGTCCATATTTCCTTAAACACCCTGACTTTGACATGGCAGAAGCAGCAGACTGCTTTTGCAGATCTCAGCTACGAGCCAGTATGTAACTCTACATGTGATAGTAATTGAGGGTCCCAATCCCACAAGTGCTTTGCTGCAAGCGTGAGCACAAAGCTGCCGGAGTTCTCAGCTTCTGGCATCTGTTCCCACTTCCACAGAAATCAGATGGGCAAAATTAAGTTTTGAGGGAAAAAAAATCACAGACATTTAAAAAACATTCCCTGACCTTATTAAAGCCCACGTGATCTCTCTTTATACAGAAAATAGCTCAGAAAGCCAGCATCTGAGAGGAGGAACTCTCATTTGTAGATTTTGGCTGAGGGCTGCCAAAATCAGCAGGGGAAAGGCTCCTCAGGGGTAAAAATTTCAAAAGCCATTAAGAGTCTTAGAAGCCTCAGTCCCACTGACTTTTGATCACATACATCCTTCTAAATTTGCACCCCAAATCTGGAAACTACACTGTAAGAATAACTTCTAATCCAAAGTTACAAAATTAGGATGTAAAGTTTTCATAGAAGTCTTCAGGACTCAGAGAGGAAATGTCAATTAGGTGTCTACTCCTTGGTGAAAATCAGTGAAGTAAAATTTACCTGTTACTTGTACTTTAAAAAAATTTCCCTTAGGACCATTAATTTTACTTAAAAAAAAATGTAACGAGAAAATGTTTCATATGGGCAGCTATAGCTCACATACTTGTTCAGGAACTGAAATAACTATAATTAAGTCTCATGCAGTCCCCATGAGAAAGCTGTTCCTAGTCTAGGATACAAAGCAGACTATGTCCACCTATTATTTTCAGTACACTTAGGACTGCAGTCTTATTGCAGCTCTTGTTACGTGCTGTTGCTAAAATGACTTTCATTCAGAAACATCAACATTTGCCAACCCATACCACACAATTGCAATAGTTATTTCCTATTGTGAGCTTAGGGAGAAACTGTGGTATCCCAGACACCACGGTGTGGTAAATATTGAAAATTAGTGGCCTTTTTATAATGGACATTTTCATCTAATCTTATCCATTCCAAACACTTCCAGATAAAAAGACAATATGCCAGAGTCTGTGTCTAAGTGGTTGGTTCTAACATAATCATCTTATTCCATCCTGTGATCACAGTTTCAGAAAAAACACTTGATGGCTTCCTTTCTGATAGCTGTAGGAAGTAAGAAAGGACTAGAGCTGTGATCAACTCCAACACCTACCTAAGGAAGTAGCTCCTTATAGAGAAAAGAGAAGGGAAAAAAACCCCAAACACAACCTCTATATTTGTATTTTGTAAAAGCTAACTCATCTCAAAGTGCCAAGAGCCTCCCAGGCTGCACTGGGCAAAGCAGGTCAAGGGAGGTGATCCTTCATTCTTCTCAGACCTGGTGAGGTCACACCTGGAGCACTGTGTCCAGTTCTGGGCTCCCCAGTACAAGAAATACCTGGATGTATCAGAGAGAGTCCAATCAAGTGCCACAAAGATGATTAAGGGATGCAGTCTTCTATCATATAAGGAGAGCGTGAGAGAGCTGGGACTGTGCAAGCTAAAGGAGAAGGCTCAGGGTGATCTTATCAGTATGTACCTGATGGGGGAAGGAAAGAAGACGGAGCCATGCTCTTCTCAGCGGTAGTCCGTGAGAGGATAAGAGGCAAAGGCACAAACTGAAATACAGGAAATTTCATGTGAACATAATGGAAAATCTTTGTTACTGCATGGGTTGTTGAACACAAGAACAGGTTGCCCTGAGAGGCTGTGGAGTGTCTGTCCTTGGAGAAACTCCAAACTGACAGGACACAGAGCTGAGCACCATGTGCTGGATGACCTTGCTCTGGGCAGTGGGGTTGGATTAGATGACCTCCAGAGCTGCCTCCCAGTCTCAACTATTCTGTGAAGCTTTCTTCAGTGAGAGGCTGTAGATTGCTTGTCACTCTTCTGTTCTATTAATTTCTAACCATTTTAGCCTTAATTGCTATTCATTTGCATTGCAACAGAAAAGTATTTTAAATTTCAAGGCTATAAAAGTATTAATTAGCACAGACCAGACCAAATTTTACAGATTGCAAACTGCACAGCTATTAAAAATGGAGAAACCTACTTTCAAATTCCACTGTAAATAATTTCAGAATGTTTAAAATGAACATTTTAAACTATCGAATGTAGTTTTTACAAAAATATTTCACTGCTTGCTCTTTCCTATCAAGATCCTAATGCCTATTTGTAAATGAGACTCAACATACGGTGTTGTATAGCTTTCCTTAAAAATACCATTAAGATGAGAAGAAGAGAACAACTGCTCTACATTTTGGAGACATTTTTCCTTAAATAGTGTTTATGTATTGCAAGCATCCCTTCCATAAACAAACCAGGTCTTTGGAACAAGTGAACACAATCTCTGAAGAATCTTTACCAGCTTCTATTTCTGGTACATGATGCATTGGGAATTTTAGGCCAACATGGGCATATGGTATCCCAGTTTGACAGGAAACATTTCATGGAATTCAAGACAGAGCCACAGTACAATGACTGGAGACCTTACAATCTGTGATACAAGACACGGTTAAAAAAAAAAAAAGGAGAGGAAGAAAAAACCAGAAAAACAAATATTTCCTGATACAATACTAGAGGCAGTAGTGGCATGTAAAAGCACGAGAAAAAGGAAAGTCATAGTAACTGGTGTGCACAAAGGAAAACTCTGAATCCCCTTTTAATCAAGCTTTACCTTGTTAACCAAACTGCCATAACCTCTTTTTTTTTTTCTTTAGGAGAAACACCCCATTAGGAAATAATAATTTAAAAAAAATCCAAAACAAACAAACAAACAGCAAATAAAAAACAGTATTTATCTTGGGAACATTCATGAAGGATTGGGGCTCTTCTGCCTTTGCAGCCTTAGAAGCTGGTATGCCCTCTGTTCTTTCTCTACTCATTCACATCTGCCCAGAGAGAATACTGTTATTACTGCACAGCAGTGTTTCCAGAGACCCTAGTCTAATTTTTCTCTTACTGTTAAGAAAGCGGCTCTTAAACAGCCTAAGATACCAGCTTCAGAATCTGCATGGTCAGAATCAGACTGCATTTCACCAAAGGAATTGTTTTGAATGCAAGTGGCAGGGAGAGCTTACTGCTGGGGGCAGTCATTCTCTGAAATGGCACAAGCCTGACAAGAGCAGTAAGAGAGAAACACGTAACTTAGCGGGGTTTTCCATCAGGAGTTCTGCATGCCGAGGACAAAATGTACCCACCCTGTCACATACTCAGGCTTTAGTTCAGAGCACTGTGAAGGACTGAAAAACAGCTTTCAAGAAATCAGGCACTGTGTGAAGGAGAGGCATGGTGAAAACTGTCCTGCCAGCCCACAGCTACCTTATTTTTCACATCCTTTGGAGTCTTCTTAAATGAAGCTGACTGTGCAGAAATGTCTTGTAAAACAAGCCCTCTGCTTCCTTTCTGAAGTGGCATCAGCGAAACAGCTCTGCAGCCTCGCTCCCAAGTGGCTGTGGCTGATCCATATGTAACTGCGAGGCAAAAACCACAGGGCTGCCTGTACGTGTTCATGTGCTCGTGCACATCTTGGACACGGACTCAAAGACGAACTGATTGGTCCCATTCTACTAGTCAATTTATCAGACTTCAGATAAAAAAATGTCAGGAAACAGTTTCCTTTTTACCTTCCACCTGCCAGTATCAGAATTCATCTGATTTTGAAACCAGCCTGCAGAAGGCTGACGTATACAAATTTGAAATAAAAAGAAACCTTTAAATTTAGACAAGCTGTATGAAATCATAGCTGCTACTTGTGAACAGTCTATATTCAAAGCCATTTCTGTCTTACTGACAGAACAAAAACTCTGACACTCTTAAGAATTCGCTTTTCAATTTAATATAAGTTTTCTTTAACAGTGAATGTCAACTTGTTTTCACTCCCTTTCTTTATCTTTATCACCTACTGGAATCTTTAGAAGTGAGAAGGAAAAATACGTACACCAGAAAGGAGCACATTTATAATGACATGCCTTTCTTCTAGAAGAGAAAAAATAACCTTCCATTTCATCAGCATCTTTGCCAAAAGCCCTTTCAGGAACTGAAAAGAGAAGGGCCTTTATTTCCTACATATATTTTACAGGAAACATTTTTTGGTTCTGTGTCATGGACTAGGATTTCACACCTTAGTGGCTGGTCATATGGAAATGGACATGACTGTGGAAACTTCGTGGCTGTGAAACCTTGATAGTAAAATCAGCAGGAAGATGAGGAAGGTGTGGGGAACACTGAATGATTCATGCAGTAACAACCTCTGGACCCTTTGAGGAGATTTTGAGATGGCTGCCAACGCTACCTGACTATGACCAGCATCAGCATCCTGCACCCTCTAAAGCAGGCTGTAAATCTGGGCACCATACAGAGGGAGTATTGCTCTTTTAAATAATGCCCACACATGTAAGTGGATGTGACATGTATGGATTTTTATATGGAAAGATCTTTCTAAAATCAGGGTGCAATTACCAACGAGTTATACCTCCCAGAAATAATTCCTAGCATATAAATACCGGGCCCTGTTTCCTTTATTAGTAACAGTCTGAGTTAATGAGGGAACAGCTTCCAGAAGTTACTATAAGGAGTGCAAAGCTAAGCAACTTAGCCACAACATTCAACAAATCAGTGCTTTGCAACTGACTCTTCTACTGCCAAATCAAAGACAAATCCTCTCCTATTTCATACTCAGTTAACCTATTACATAAAGTACAAGGAAAGAAGAAGACAGTAGAAAATCTACATAGTTAGCGCTGACTTGATTCCAGTTTTCAACACAAAAGAAAAACAAAAAGATTAAAAACTGACTGCACGGAAGTTTTTTTTCGCTATGGTAAGGATAATTCTTGGCTGATTTTATACGGCCTTGCGATCTACCTTTGGAGCCCCAGCATCGGTATGGCACAACCAGAGCAGACACGGTAGACTTATCTTGAAGATGACCTGCATAATTTCACATTTCAGGAATGACAGACCTGAAGCACAGACTGCCTGCACAGCCAGCGCTGTGATTTCTCCTACGTTTCAGTGATTAATGGCCTCGTAATGGAATACGGGTTTCCTACAGAATGTCGTAATCTCCCTACAAATTTGGTCTTGTCTGCTATTTACTGGCAGTTTGTAGGAGCAGCAGAGATCAGCGCTGCTCAAAGCACTGGGTGCAGTCCCAGGTACAGAGCGGAAGGGGCAGAAGCAGCTGGGCAGTGCATGGTGCAGCTGGGCAGGACTGTCACCATCAGCTGCTGGCACCAGAGGGCCCTGTGAGGGCTCTGAAAGGGTGCTGCTCCCATAGCAGGGACAAAAGAAACACTGGGAAACCATACTTTGGGCAACATAACTCAACAACTGGAATGAGCTATTTTAAAGATGTGTAAGCCTTAAAAATGCCTAATCCCAGCCCTCATTTTGAAGTGTTCCTGTGGGACGTATTTGCACACACACACACGCCACCAATAAGCCAAGCAACTCACGCCTTTATGGTTCATTTTTGAATCCAGTGCAGTCCGTGGATCTTGAGTCACACAGTCCCTTCTTATGCAAAAGGCCAAACAGCCTCAAAGAGCAGTGAGAACGAAATTCCTCCGTTTTTAACAATGGTTACTCACAGAAGGCAAGATGGGGATCCCCTTGTTTATCACAGAACCACAGAAGAATACACAGCTATTTAAGCAGCAAAGTAGTACCAAAAAAACGAGAGAAAGAATCTCAACCTGTAACTTCAGAAGACATCACTATGTTCATTAATGAAGCAATAAGAAATCTAGCACTCACCTAGTAAAGATTCCTAGCCACTACCTCTTCTGAGTTTATCCATTAAACACTGCTGTCTTGGATAGAGTAAATAACTTCCAGGAAATCTGCTCATACCTCAATATTCTGGTATTTTTAAAACACACAACTCTTTCCATGCATGAATATCCTTTAATGTGTCTGCTGGAGATTCCGTGCTTCGCACAGACTTGCAAGAAGGGATGTTGGATGATGCTTGCATTATGCTCTTAGGTTCTAACAGATTTTAGTAATAATTCTGATCAACTAGTGCATTCCAGACTTTATTGCACATCTTTCTTTTTCCATTTCTTCCATCAACCAACTAGTTAATAAGACAATAAGAAGAAAATGTGTGTGCAATGGATAGCACAACATTCCAATAAGACACAGAAGTGGACAAATAATATAATAGTTGGGAATATCAAGCAAATATGTTAACATTAACTAGGTTTACTTTCCACACTATTTAAATATGAAAAAAATTAAAGTAAGAAGTTTCTTTATTTTAGTCTCAGCCAATTTTGGGCCACACTGAACATTAAATAAACTATTATTTAATCAAATACAGGCATATTAGTCTCACTCCTGCTGACAACTTCAATTAGAATATTTTTGCTTCATACAAAAAAAAAAGAAAAAAGGAAAAGCACATGATCTTTAAACTACTATGGCTTCTGCACAACATCTGGTTACAATTTTTTATATATCCAACCATCAAACTTCTATCTCCACACAACAGTTTACTCAAGATTTGTTTTAATTATCTTGTATTTCAGGCTTCATATGGCTTTGAAAAAGGGGTGAAAAGATCGCTCATGATGCAGACAGACGCAAACTGAAAAGGACTATACATTGAAAGATGATTTTGAAACAGTTTTTAAAAATGAAAAAATCCTTTCTATAATTGCCAGGAAACAAGTGCTACTTTAACTGTTTCATTACACAATACTTCTTGGCTTCTTCATTAACGATTTTTATGGGTTTTAGCTGGATTCTAGGATTAAGGCAACCCTTATTAGCACTTTTATTGGAGCCATGCAAGTTGCAAATATGTATTTTCTCTTTTTCTAGCCAATGCAACAGTGGGAACACTGTACTTCCAAAAGTGCTAGTTTAAAACAGAATACATAGCAAAAAAATCATCTGAATGTGATAAAGTAAAAATAAGAATGAATTTTATAGCAGCACAGAAAAGCCTTGCTCATACAAAATAAAAAAAAAAGTTGTAATGTATTTTAAGCATGGGAGAAATCTAATTTATTTTCATGAGCCTGTTCACCTGTGTAAAGTTAAGCACATCCACAAGCTTTTCCAAGACTGGACCTAAGACAAAAATTAGGAAAATACCTGGGGTTCTGTTTTTATTAAATGTTAGAGCCTCAGGCAGCAAAAAGGACATAACTATATTTTTCTTAAACAAGTATAGGGGTGCTACATCAAATCAATGAGTCATCACTACAGATAGAAACTATTTGTCTTGTGGTGGAATCACTGCAAACTGTGGAGGATATGAAACTTCTTATTCATTTATTTGCATTACATATATGGATTAATGGAAAAGCATTATGGAAAGCCGTTATTTATTTTATGAGGTAACTGCTTTCAAATCCAGTAAATTAAACATATTTTTCCTGTTTTTCAATCAGTCAGCACCCATCATTCCAAAGAAACTTCAGAGTTTTCTTCTGCAGGTTTCTTCTGATGCCATGCATGGATTAGTTTAGACATGGAAGGTCAACTTTTATTTTTTCCTCTTCCAAAGAAGCCAGAAGAAGACATAGCTGCAAAAACACAGCTTATAACCATCAACTTACAAACAGTTGTGTTTTACTGACTCCAGTTCTCAGACAGAAACTCTCTTGAGTTTGGTACTGGAGCAATACACACAGCCTTTTTAGAATTTATTTTTAATGAGGAAACTTAACATTTGAGTACTAAAGAGGGCCAAAAAGACAATTTTATTTTGGTTCTGTGAGAAATTCTGGAATCAAACCCATGATACAGTCATGTCTCTAAACGGGTGACCACCAGTGACCAAAGCATATACAATACACCCATGAAAAAAGCCACCAACCCTTTTCAGTCCGTGGCCAACTACACCAAAATGAGTCTAATCTCTGGAGCCTACTTCAGTTAGTCAGGAAGACCTCTGAGTAGGCCACCTCACTGAACTCCAGGCACTGCCTCCACTGGGATTGCAAGAACTGATAAAACACTTCCCCTCTTAGGGGTAATATTTGACACTTTGCTTGTAACCAAAACCAGAAAAATACTGAAGAATGCAAAACTCTAAGAACATGAACATCACTGATAAAAATAAGTTACCATTTTTCACAAAGCCTTGGTTGGCACAGAGGATGATGACAGAGATGAAGAGGCTGTATTTTATTTGAACCAGGTTCGCAATCTCAGGTTCAAAATCCTACAGCTCCCTAAAAGACATGACTGATTCTCTGGGTCACAGTTGCCACCTCAGCCTCTCAGAAAAGCTGGTTCATGTGGATTAAAGTGAGGAGACATGAATTGTCACTGACCTCACGGACACAGCCTGTGAACAAAGGGCTTCAGTATTCCCTGCCATCTTTTATTTCAGGTATGACGAGCAGGATCGCAACTCAGAATAAGAGGAAGCCAGTGGTAAAACTTATTGCATTGTGAGCCTCCTGCACACAATCTCCACCAACAACCCCAGGGTACATTTGGAGTGTGGTGGCAATTCACACACACGATTTTGATTAATGTTAATGCAAGTTGTGTGGCCAAATCCCTGTACGCTACTTTGAGAGTTTATTCTAAAATCGAAATACAATTAAGGTCGCAACACAAACCAAATAAGGCAGGGAAATGACACTTCATTAGTAATCTATAGGGTGCAAGCACCATAGGTAACCTGTTGCAACAGTGTAGTACTATAATAAAATCTTTAAAGTGTTTATATACCACCACTCTCAGCTGTTTATGAAAATATGGTAAAGACATCCAGACACAATTATAAATAAGGTTAGCTTCTGCAACTATATAAATTACTTTTATAGATTATTTAGTTGTGGTACTGGATCACAAGATTTTGCATACTCTTCTCAGTGACACTTAGAGACCAGCACACTTGATCTCTTTGTAAATTTATACTAAGGAACAGCCATGCATAATACAACAGACTGCCAATAGAGGAGATGAGGAGCTGAAGGGAACAGGAATGAATATGAGGAGCTTCTGTTTAGTCAAGCTCATAGGTAACAGATAAATGATCTAAAGATTGTTTTCAGTTTTCCCCTTGCACAAATCTGTATTCCAGATCCTTATAATTGTGAATACCAAATTTGAACTCTAGAGTGAGAAAGGGTGCCATCCATAGTCCTTTGTCCCTAGCACTTTTGCAGATGACTGAAGTGGCATTTCTGTGGTCATTCTCTTATTCCCGCTCTGCAGAAGACTGCCAAGCCAGTTCTGGTTTGGGTCTTTTGACTGTTTGGTTCTTTTTGTTTGTGCATTGTTATTATTATTAATGCTATTATTTCTGTGAACTGTGGGCTCACGTTTTTCATCTTTCTCCATCACTCAAAAGCCATGGAAAGAGGAGTTCTCTGAACTCTCTCATGGAGGCAACAGTAACCTTTTTACTAAAACTCAGTAGAAGCTATCAAAGAAGCTAATGGCTACAGATCATAATCTGCAATAACCCCCTTTTACAGTTTTTGCAGTGTAGAAAGAATGCGGGGTTTTGTGTGTGTACATGTGTGCATGAATAACGCAGGGGAAAGAGAGGAAGTGAGAACTGATAGCAGCAATATTCTGCTGTGCTTTACAGAACACAGAGATCTCACAGTAGCAAGCAGGCAATGGTTCTGAGATTGAGCAACTTTCCTTAGTATTGCTAAAAGCAAATGCAATTAAAGACACAAAATACAATTCAGTCCTTCATGTAAGATTCAGGATTATTATTATAAACCTCATGCATTTTGTGCTGGCATTCTGGACACGTGTAATGTTGTTGCTAGCACTAAATTCAAAGGTTTTAACATATGTACTTCAAAACAAAATCTGAGAAAAGGAACTGCTGCTTAATGGAAAAATATTAGGGCAGTAAGTGTTAATCTCTATTACACATCCACTCATTATACTCCTTGCCATACTTCTAGCAAGTTCAGAAGAGAGGATGACTAAGATAAATTTGACTTGAAGTCTAATATTACTTTATAAGCACATTTGGTAGACTCACATAAAATGTCCAAGTAAAATGATCTAAATTATGATGAAGATATTTTTTCCTTTAAAAACTCATTGAGTGTGTCTTATATAGAATGGCTTTTCTTTAACATTACGGTCTCTTTAAAAATGGATTAGAGGTACACTGTCTTTTGACATAGTGCAAGAAGCAGGAGTGTGCAGACAGCTCAGAGGATGTAATTTTTTCCCTCTAACATAAAAAGATGTGTGAAGTTACTATGGCTCTTCAAAAAGGCCTAGTAATTGAGCCTGGTTATGGTCTCATTAATGTGCAAGTTTCATTTATCACCTTCTTTCTTTGAGGATTACATGCATTGATTCATCAAGACTTGTGACACATGGTTTTCATTTGCTCTATTCAGTGCTTCTTTTTAAATCAGTTTGTACTAGATTGTAAGAAAAAGTTTGAAAGTAAATCACACTAGCCTTCTGAAAACAGAAATGAGAAAATTTCAGTTTTTTAAAAAAATTACAATTAAATGCACTTTCATTCTCTTTTCATGCTCTTTACATGTTTTTCTTTCAGGTACATTTGATAGTATGCTTGCTGCAGTTAGTCATAACATAAAAAGAGCAAACAAAACAATGTACACTAAACAGGGGAGATGTAGTTGTCTAGCAAGTTCATTATTACAAAAAGCAATTGACTTTAATTCATGTAAATGCAAGTGACAAGAATAACACAGGCAAGGTCTTTTCCTGCTGATCTACAATATCCATGACAAGCTGTACAGTTTAATAATGATATGTCCTTATATAAATTTCCTTCTGCCTTCTTTCTTTACTTTGCTTTTCTAAAATATGTATCACTTCAAGTATTTCCATTCTGCGTGTCACTGGCAAATGCCAAAAATAGAGAAAGAAAGATCTGATAAAGATAAAGCATGACAAAAGTTTCACGGATAATTGCCTTCACATATCCAGTTCAGCTCTCATCTCTCCTAATTAGCCTCATTACCATACCTTAAGACAGACCAGCAGTCACTCAAACTCCCCGTTTTTTCTGTCAAAACTATTGCTGACAGGCAAATGGACAACACATGCACTGAGTGAGTCTATTCTAGACCATTCTTTTACAAGACTAGCCTCCAGCAGAAAACACTAAACAATAGGTCTTCTATAAATGTATAATGAAAGTATACATACAGTGTGTGAATACTCAATAAATTATTGTTCTATTCATTGCTCCATCATCTCTTAAAATGAGGACAATAAAAAAAGAAAAATCATTCTCCAGAATATCAAAGAGATCAAACCATTGCAGTACTTCACTATTACTGACAGAGACTTTTAGAACAGCTTCGCCACAGTCACTGAAAAAAAAAATCTTTGAGTTCTGTAAAGTTTGACTACGTCGGTACAGTGCTGCTTTCAGCATACTCACGCTGTCTCAGGAAGCTTTTCTGTTTTTACAAACCATGGTCAAATGAAAAAGCTTCATCCCATCGCTCATATTCATTTAAAATTAGCTCATAAAAAGTATCCACAAATAGTTCACAGGGGCACTAGAAATACTGTAATATTAAACTCCACTGAGTATCAAAACATTAAAATGTATAATAGGAAGGCATTGAACCCATTCACAATGTCCATTTCTCTTTCACTGTTGTTTTAGTCACACATTACATTATGTATGGAGTTCAGATACATGGTACTTTGTTTTCATTTCCTCTATTTCTCTATAAATATCTTTCTGTCTAACATCTAACAATTTTTGTATGTTTTTCTATCACAGCCTTCTGGTAAACGGTGCCATATTTTAGTGATTTGTCGTATTTTCATGTTCACAGTACCATTAATAAAATAAAAATACTGTTTCATAATTTTCATAACAGAAATTTAATACTTGAAATATCACTTATTTAAGAACTGGACATTACACATTTACTGGCCTCTTTCCTCCCCAGCTCGTCAGACACAATCTTCTTCGTGATATTATTTTTCTTTTGTACAGTTGTGATACAATCTCTATAGCAAAAAAAACCCCAAACAACAAAACCCCCCCCGCCAAAAACAACAAAACAAAACAAAAAACCCCCAGTGAAATGGACTTTCTGCACTTTGCAGTTTGGGAAAACTAACAGTCCATTCAGCACGACTGAAAAATACCCTGAAGGCCAATATTTACTAAGCATGGCACACACACAGGAGCCTTGTTAAAAATCCACAACAAATCTCTCATTGCAAACAAATCCAGAGGCTTGAGAGCCGCTGCAACTGTCGGAGTAATGCTGATCCTGACAGCAGAAAGCTGCTTTTTTACCAGGCTAACAGCTAGCTAGATGTCAGCTGGCTTCTCACCAAGATTTCACTATTTCAATTTCTTCTCTTCAGGATTTATTAGGTGATGAATACACGGCAATCTATCAAAGGGCTGAACAGCATCAAATGAAGGTAAGGCTGACACATCCGGGCACTCAGTTCTCAAAGAACGCCGGTGACCAAGGACTGCAACTACTTCATGCAAATAGTCAAATAAAGCCCGTTGAAAATAAACTCTAGGCTGGAGTCAGACACTGTGAGGGAAAGAAATGGGTCAAAGAAGGGCTTCCAAATAACAGGAAATACTTTCAGCTTCACACGTAACGCTTCAAAATGCATTTTTTTCCTTTCCTTTCAGAGATGTCAGTGTAGAAAAAGATGGAAACACCATCTACTGGAAGAGCAAAAAATTAAAATGAAATGCAGGGATGCTAATGTGTGAACAGAAATGATATGCAGGAATGCAATGCAAGTAGGGTAAACTCGTACATTATGTACACATACCACACAGCTTCAACGGTATGAGTGGGCATGTTTGAGAGAAGGGCATTTCCAGCAGTTGTTTAAAAAGTGAAGTAGTAAACTGCTGCTGAAGTCTGCTCCTTGCAGCCGTCTATGCAGCCTGGCTAACACACACTGTCCTTGTGCTGCAGAGCCAGGAACTGAATTCCAGCCCAGCGAGATGAGCTGCCGGGCAGGCACACTTCCACTAGCTCCGCTTGAGCTGGACAAGCTTCACCAATGATTTTCAATGCTTCAGATATTGAAGCTATTTAATTTTAAATTGCTCCACATTCCCTTTCCTATTATGTATGAAAGTACCATTAAATTCTAGTGCCTTCATAATTATGAAGCTGTTAAAATATATATGCATAGCATACCTTCTAAATATTACAAGTCTTTCAAAGATATTGCTTATTAACTTACATTTTCAATACTTCTAGTCTTGCATTCCTTTTTTTTTTCATTGTCT